>JAPDSC010102682.1:143945-156144 GCA_026290005.1 Latrodectus geometricus | reverse complement strand
TATATATATATATATATATATATATATATATATATATGTATAAATTCGGGCTACACGGATCATTAAATATGTTATCAGTACAAAATCTTGCTCAAAAGTATTAAAATTTAACATCTTTAGTGCTCAAGAATTGCCACCAAATAAGAAATCACAAAGAATTAAAAATGAAATAAATAAATGTTTTAATCTTTATTAACATTTTATAATCATGCATAGCGCAACTTTTAAAAGTTAATTTTATTTAAACGATATGAATTTTTAAAATATATTATCATGTCACAAACATTTTTAAGAAATGAATATAAATGACATTGGCTGTTAAAAAATATTTATGAAAAATTTTTTAAGCAGATTCGTTAAATATTTTTCAACGGCTTTTATTGTCCTTTGTTGCTACATTTGGGACTGTAACTTATAATGAATAGCATTTAAGAGAGCATAATGGACTGCTGAGTGTCTCAATAAATTATCAGACCATGGCATCTCGATAGTTTATAATTTTCGATTTTTCGATAGGTGCCTCTGTTCCACCTACTGTGAGAAAAAAATCGGCTCCAGTCATGAGATCATAATTGAAACAATTTCTTAAACAATCGAGAGTGCTCCTCTGTATGCCACAAATTGCCGAAATATCGATTCAATCTGCTGCTTTGAAAAGACTGAAAAACTAGCCGAAGAAATGGCTTTTCTTCAAAGAAATTGTTTTTATTACAATAGAGGCAAAAATCAAACATTTAGCTGAAAAAAAGCAACTAAGAAGTAAAATAGAGAGAAAAAATTACATTTTTTTAAAAAGACAAATCGATTATAAGCGCGCTCTTGAAGCACATTTATTTAGTTTTTTTAACATCGTTGAGTGGGAGTACACTTCAACAGTTTTGAGTTTGCTTTTAAAAATACAGACAATTCATGGGAGGTTTATTTGTGGTTAAGCGAAGCATGCACCGTAAATAACATACACGGTCCAGTAACTTTTGCAAAATTCTTTTTGATCTTCTCAACTTAAAAAGAATTGTTTTCGGGAGGGCCACTGAAAGAATTCCGAATGCGATTCTTTCATTCCTTACATCAGTGAACATTCAAGAGTTTCTTTCGTAGTATTTATATTAGAGCGCATCTTTTTATGGCGCTTTAACACCTATTTTAAGGAACATTTAGGAATTTCACTTTGAACTAGGAATACTTTTGGAAGTTTTAAATTGAAAAATAACAGAAATAAGACATTCTTCACATGAAGGCAGAAAATATGTCATATTTTCCTTCTATTCTATTTTTGTATAAAAATAGAAAGAAAACTTTTATATAATGTTTAAGAAATACGTTTAATATTCAGTGGTTTGTTAATAAATTTGCTTAATTGAATTAAAAGAGAGCTTAATGGAGTTAAAAAGATACCTCTGAAAAAGATGATCAATGAAAAACTCTCTCTTCAATAAGGAAACAGATGATATTAAGCTTATGATTCATTTATTAATATTTTAAAAATGAAGAGAAATTTTACGACTTTAAACTTACATCAGTGTAATTAAAATAAATTATAGCATATATTTTCATAGTAATATACCACGTGAAAAATGATCAAAAAAATTTTTGTATCATAATTTTGATTACTATTATAAGACTATTTGATGTCTAAAATTCAATTACAAATACGTTCTAAAAAAATTAAATGATGCATAATACTTCATGGATTCAAATACGAATAATGACATGTAATGATGGAAAATTTAAGTCACGAGGAAATTTCTCTAGATGGTTATTAATATATCACATTTTAACGGGGATTTGTGCTTGTGTGGTTCTAAAATAAACTACTGAAATCAGTTACAGCGTCTCTACTGGTCATTTTATTGAGTAACGAAGAATGAAACACAGTATTAATCGATACTCTGTTTAAATCGCATTCAAAAACATGAGTTTTTCCCAAAATGCATAAAAAAATAAGGTTAAAAGTATAAGCATATAATCTTTTATTCATACATTAACATTTTTATTTTGTAAAGTAAATATGCATTATTTTTAGTAACATAAGCAATATTATATATATATATATATATATATATATATAGCTATTTTACTTGTCCCATTACAAAAGAATTAAATTAATATTACGCATAATGTAATAGATTCACATATGAAAACTTATAAATACGAACTGCTAAATAAAATGCATATACTCCTATTATTTCGATAAAAAGTATTTAAATGATAATTTATTTCTATATCATTCTTTTTTCTTCAAACTTACAAAACCAGGATAATAAATTCAGAATATTTCAATAATATATAGATATAGTTCCATAAAAAAGGAGAAACTTTCAAATGGAAATGAGATAGAATCACCAACAGCGAAGATAGTGAGTAGAAACAGCAAAGAAAACAGAAAAAAAAGTTGTCCGGATGTTTGCCAAGAAATATTCAAATTCACCGGGTGCAACACAACCACACAATTTAAACAGGTAGGCACACAATTTTCGACCCTGGCGTCTTTAAGGGAGTTCACAATAAAGGGAACAGCGGAAGGAAAAGTACGGAATCAGAAAGAGAAGACAGAGAAAGAGAGAAAAAAGGGTATGCAAAAAAGAGAAGAAAGAAGGTGGCGGAGAGACGGTGTAAGAGGGTGGAATATGCTGAGGTAAAGCCAAAAACGAAACTATTCCCTTGGAGGCAGATAAGTGATGATAATGCTATAGAATCCTAAAAGGCAAAGCAAATTCTTTCTGAGATAAAATGGTGTTCCTTCAGTCAGCAAGTATCCGGCAGGAACGAGACAATAGGGGAACTGGGATAAAAATCCGGGCAAGAATTGTCAGGGGTATTCTGCGAGTTCCGGATTTATGCGAAGCCGGAGAATGGTTTAGGAAGTAAAGTTTGGTGAAAAGACAATTTCGAGATACACGTTCTTTTTATTTTATTTTACACCTTTCCTCCTTATCTACGAGGCCATTTATTCGGAAAAGAGTGACATTTCGCATTTGTTTACATCAATGGAAGAAAAATGGCGTCAGTCACCAAGTGAGAAATTCTAAAGGAATCATACGAAAATGTTAAGAAAATAAACAGGGAAAAGAAATTCAACATCACGCAGCGAATTCCACCTGCTGTTTTGAGGCGTGGAATGTCATAAAAATTTGAAAAGAGCTTCTTAGTACAAAATAGAAGTTCATTTTTTACAACTTATATATGATTTATTAGATATTCTCTTTCAGTATTTCCAACAGCAAAGACTTTATTTAAGATTAATGTTCTACAGAAAAATTCAGTCTTTTCTTTACAAATAAAAAATATATAAAAAGAAACAGAGTTGTGTATTCATTCAGTTGTATAAATTTTATAATTCGAAACAAATGCAATATAGTGAGAAATTAATAATTTAATCCCAACATGCGAAAAATGGGTTTTATATAAATAATCTTCAATAGCATACAAACTGCATTTTAATAAATAAAATGCGCTACAGTTGAACTACAGCAGATGGCGTACAACCACTGTACTTAAAAATCACAAAGAAACACTGTATTAAAACCCTTATCGACGCTTATGAGGTCCATAAAAACACAAAGATTTTCTCTAAAATAACTTTCAAAATAAACAACCAAAAGTAATTCTCAATATTTAAAATTTAATAATGTTACAATATTCTCAAATACTTAATTCGAATATGAAAGAAGAGAATAAGATATTTTATAAAGGTTTTTGAAGTGTTACGTTTGCAACTTATACTTTGATATACTATCAAAGAGTTTTCGCTTAATTACTTGGCAAAACAATCATTCAGTTTCAGGAACACAAATTAAAGATGACTCAAATGAAGTATCAAACACACTGCTTCATTATAATCAATATTTTAAATATAATTATGCTTTTCATATATATATTTTTGTCATTGAAGTCTAAGGAATGCGATGATGCACCGTGAAAATTTCATATTAGTTTTTAGTCATTTTTAAATACATGTTCGGGAAGAATGAGCTGTTATTTTAAAGTGAGAATAAAATCCTCAAGTATATACAAATTATGATGCGAAATTTATTTATAAATAATTTTCAGAATGTGGTTCGTAGATTAGCTTTTCAATAGAATTAACAATTGAAAAAAATTAAGTTAAATGTTATCAAATTATTGTTAATAAACAACATATTGTTAATCAAATAAACATATGCAGAATATGTTTGATTAAAGATTGGACATCTCTTTATGTTTATGGAGAGATATTTTCTGATATAATTTGATACGATGTAGTCAATAGCCTGAATGCTGAAAATTCCTATTGAACATTCACTAAATATCCTGTTGAACATTCACTAAATAAGCTTGTTTTCCAAAGAAAACTTACAATTTTTAATTTAACCAATTACTTAATTAAATAATTATTAGCATTCATGTGTCGCATGGAATGACACGGTAAAACTTCAAAGCATTCATTTTGAATAGTCATGAATAGAAAAAATACAAACGCAACACCCATCTTCCTTTATGCAACAGTGATTTGGATTGAATTTAAGGACTTCCCTATGATTATTAGGTTCGGTGATCAAATCACATACTTAGTTTAAGCATTTAGTAAGAATTATTTAGAGAGATACTTTCTTTGAATAACAAATGTGTAACACGTATACGTGAATTTTAATGTAATACTAAATACTTTTTCGCAACAATTGTATAAAGTGATTTTGATATATTTACACTGTAAGTATTTTTAGGATTGTGAAAAATAACATGTAAATAGTTGGAGTTTTTAAATGTTTGAAGAGTTTCGGTCTACCATAAAGGAAAGTTTTCAGTTTAAATATGATTATTTCATTAATATTACAAATATAAATATTAGGCACATATAAATTGATGAAACCAATAACTACCTCTTTTACAAATTTTTTTAAGCAAAATAAAGTATCTAGATATTTTTATAGTAGCTTAAAAATGTCCTATATGTAAACATAAAAATTCTTCACTACAGTTCAAGGATGAAATTTTTATAAAATCATCTAAAAAGAAATGTGATTTTTTTTAAAATTCCCCCCTCCCGAAAAAAGGCACAGAAATAAAAATTAAAAAATTCTAATCAAATAAAAATTATTTGCAATTAGATTTCGATTTTAGATTTAAAAAAAGGGCATCACAGGGGAAAAAAATTTAGAATCAAATTCTAAATGAAGTTAATAAAAGTGACTGGTTAAAGAGAGAGAGAGAGAGAGAGAGAGAGAGAGAAAGATCTAAGAATACAAGAAAAAAATTGCCACAAAAAGCTTAAAGCGACTTTAGGGATCACCAAAAGAGAATCAGAGAAATAGGAACACACTCGGAATTCGAGATCAGTTTTAGATGGAACTTGATTGGGACGGTTCTATCTTGATCCTCTAACAGCTCTTCATCTGAAGTCTAGACATGAACACAACTCGTCCCTTAGGAATAGTGATTAAGTCTAGATCACTATTTTATTCCAAATGTTGACTTTTTTCCCACTCTCACAAGAATATGAACAAACACTTTTTATAGCTACAGTATAGCCCATTCAGATATATTTTGTTTTCAAATTTCCGTTAAAGGCATCGACATTTTTGACAAATGTCACAGAAATTTATAGAACTTACTAATACATATAACAACATATAAAATTTGTGAATTTTTTTTATTGTTATTTAAGATTTTTAATGATCAAACAAGTTTTATATTCTTATAACATTTTATTTACTTTTTTATTTTGTGGCGTTAGACTATTCATGCTCTATTGTAACCAAATGATGTCCATAATATTCATACCCTGTAATAAAGGTCAAAATACTAGTACTCACAAATTAGCATTCGAGGCTCTCTGAAGCTTAGTGATAGAACATCGTTCTTCAGATGGAAAGGTCCCGAGTTTGATCTTAGCAACTGTTAAGCAACGGGAGATGGATAAACGCATGAGGAGTAAGTACTTGAGAGTTTTCTAAGCTTCTTTCTTTGCGACAAATAAATACTGATCACTATCTATGAAAAATTTTCTCACAGGGTGTTTACGATATGGATATCACACAGCATTACAACAGCATTAAGTAGATAAACATTTCACAACGGGATGTCAAAAATTAGCAATAGATTATTACATGAAGAGAACAAAATATAATCAATGAAACATATTTTTTGTATTTGTAATCACAATAAATGAAAACTATTAAATATTTTAATTTTTTAAAAAAAAGAAATTACAATAATATTAATTCAAAAGCTACCTTATTTTTTCTGATATTAAAAAATAAAAATATATATTTACCGTGAAGAGTGTGGATTTGAAAATCTCACATTTACACAAATGAGCACAAAAATACTTGCCGTTTATAAGTGTGTTTGTGTGAACATAACACTAAAAGACTATCTTCGAAAGTAATGAAGACTATTAAACAAAATATGTAAGAAAACATGCGAAAATATTTCACAAATTTTGCCCATTTCAGTTTTATTAGTTTAATCTTGTTGTAAAATAATTTATTTACTGAAAAGTGTGCATTAATTGTTCGAGTATATGAGATTTAAATTTTTTTTAATTAAATCAAAATTTTATAAATAGTATTTCATAAAATAAACACATAAACTAAAGAATATTACTTTTATTACTGACGTATATATAATTAACATGAAATAAACTCTATTATCCCTTACTCTATTATTGAACTCTACTTTTTTCCTTGAAGTTTTACTTCAAGAGTTTAAAATTAAAAAATTCAAGATCGTGAAACAAAATATATCAAAAAGATTTAACTAAAATTGTTTTTTGAATAGCACATATTTTTACTTAAAAATAATCTTAATCAATTCTTGCTGTTCATAAGAATATATTTAATACAAATACCCGCTCAGAAATTTGGAGACGAAAAATTTGAAAATGAAGCATCAATTATGAAGTGTCTTATTAAAAAATATAAGATTAGTGTTAAGATATGGATATTTTTTTGCAAAGGAACATTAAGCCACAATTGAAGTGGATTATTTTTTAGTGGATTGTTTGATTTCAATTCATCACAAGAAACGCATAAATGGAGCTGTTTCTGCTTCCAATAAGGAGCAGAAGCAACTACATTTATCAGAAGCTTGTGACACGCATGCTGATTGCTTGACAGACAATAATTTATGAAATATCCTGCAAGTCAAGAGTAATGCCAGCGGTGATTAATGTCACTTTAGAAGGTGTTAGTATATTACTTCATATTGTCTTACTACTGACAGTTGAAACTTGCACTTTGACACTAATTTGTAATATTTAGACATGCACCTCTAGTATTTTTCAACAGCCAACCAATATGTCGGTAAGTAATAAATTAAAAGTAGAACTAATAACACACATACATTTCATATTAAAATACACAGCTATTACAATGTTTTCATTACAGTTAAAATATTTTTTTTATTTTAATTATTTGATGATACATTCAAAATATTTTTGAAACTAAATATTAATATATAATTATATGTGGGTGTAAATCAATATAAATATATGTATAGAGAGAGTTGATATCAATTTTTGTTTGATTATTTCAAGCAGAAGGCATAAAAAGTGTTCTAGTTTGAAACTTTTGTTAATAATTATTGAAATAAAAATAAATTTCTAGACATCAAAAACATTTGAAATTTATTTTTTATAAGGCAAACTTCGTAAGTAAATTACTTGCTTTATTTTATAAAGTGCATTAAATTGGGAGCCACATACGTTAAATCACATAGATGAATGTCACAATTATAAAAAGTAAATAAAAACTTTTATAAACTAAAACAATTACAAACTAAACAATTATAAACTAAATGTAGAATCTGAGCATCGATTTAAACAAGTAAATTGCATTCTAAAATTAGGAAAAAAATAGGAAAACAATCCGGGAAGAGACTTAGTTAAGAGATCCAGCAGCCTGGAAGCTTGGGAATTGAAACTACGGTGAGTTAAATAAAGCTCAACACACCAGAGCCAAAATACAAAACAGTTTTATTCTTCTAAGTAACCTTCATCAATAGTCGCTAGGGAATATCTTACTCTTAGAAGGGTGATTAGGGAAAAATCGGAAGTTCCACACATGCAGGCACACATATTGCTTATTGCACCACAGGGAATAAAGAGAGAGAATATTTGGAAAGTCAGATTTTTCGAACGAATTTTTCCTTACTGAAACATTATTTGAAGAGAAAAACGCAGGAAAATGTACCGTCTATTTTGTGTATTAAATATGCACCTTTCTTTGGCTCAACTTTAGTATAAATAATGTATTAGTTTTGAAAAGATGGAGGTTCTAAACAAACCTGTAGGAAGGGGCAGGGAAGAATAATCAAGCACATCAGTTTTGAAATAAATTCTCTTTTTTTCAAACACTTTTTTGAAAGATCATACGAGTTTGAAGTATATATTTTAAAGTTTAAATCCAATCAAGAAACTAGATTTCAGAAAACTTTCTTTTCTCAGCCCAGTAAAGGATTATACAAGGCAAAGCAGCAAAAATGTATTCATTTTCTGAATTGGGGAACTCCATTGTATATAGGAAGAGATATATATGCATAAACAATGCTTTCAATGAAGTTTATGTTCAAATGTGCAATTAAAAAAGAAATAATCATTTGCTATCTTCATTTTACTTTAGTTAAATGGCATGTAATTTGAACCTAATTTCCACATTATCGATATTAATTTTCATTCAGAAATATTTTTTCGATCAGATTTTTATATAAATCTTTATTCAAACTTTATGATTTTCCAAGTTTGAATAATATAAAATGGACAACTCAAGCTCCATATACATAAAACTATAATTTTTATTATTTTTATTTTAATTTTTCAAATTTTTACGTAAATCATTACGATTACTATAAATTATTAATAACATTAAAAAGAAAATTGATAATAATGGTCTTTTTAGAAGGTAAATCTTTACAACAATTCCACATGGTTTAAAAGTATCTTTCAGCAAGTTGACAGAGCTAAATACAAGTGTATGTTTTGTTATTTATTATAAATCAGGATTTTAATGCAATTCCGAGATAGTTTTCTCACAATATATAATTTTGTTTACGTAAATTTTATGTTTTCTCAAATAATGTTAATTAATTATTTTTAAAAAAAATCAAGATTCTGCAATTTAAAATAGATGATTCAAATACATATAAATTGGCTCACTTCTTATAACTTCTAAACTGATATCTAGATGATTTAATTAACAAAATTCTGAATTTTATACACTATATAAACCAAAAGTTATATAATCCAATATTATAATTATGTGAGAAAATGATTGTTTCACTCAAATAAAAAAAAAAACATAATAAAACATAAGACTAAAAAGAGCGTGAATATTTCTCAATTATTCTTTAATAATTCTATAAAATTAAACAAAATAATTACGAGGTTCACGTAATAAATATATAAATATAATTATTAATTTATAAAGAAAAAAAATTTTGCCTTCGTATTTCAATCAAGCAGTCAAATAAAATATTATCGGTATATCAAAATAAAAGCGATTTTTGCAAAATCTAGGAATAAAAAAAATTCAAACATTTGATTTAGTAGTAAATTGCAATTAGAAATCTTTACAATTATTGATAAATTTATATTTATTTATTCAAATTTTTAATTAATTTTGATAACTTCTCATTTTAAGACTTTGAGCTTATAAATCAGGAATTCGTAACATGAGAAAGATGTTTTTTTTATTTTCTTATTTAAAATAAAAAAAAAATATTTGTAAAATTTTAATCGTTTTGGCTTAAATTAAGGAATAAAAAGATGCATCAGTTAACAACTGATCTAAAATTATAATTAAAAATAACTTATTTGATTAAAATATTTGATAACTATTAAAAAATCATTAATTTTTTTTCTGTCCACTATCCGTTAATCTATTAAAAAAATGAAAAATTTTCAAATGAATTTAATTTTATAGTTTCTACACACACAAATGCAAAAATAAATTACTTTCAAACTAAACCATGTCGTTTCTAGGGAGAAATCAATTATTTCAGCACTTTAAATGGCAAATGCAACAAACAAAAACCGTTCATTTTTTAAAAGCATCGAATAATCTACGAAAGCTCTAGGGAACATGGAAAAAAAAGGGATTTTTTTCTCTCATTCACAACTAAATATACTCTTATTTCAATTACATTTGACAGAAGTCTTTTTATCCTATTGTTCCATTTCTGAAGAGTACGAAATCATTTACGTAGTCGGATAAAAAAAAGGGGGATTATTTTTTTTCTTTAATTTAGGTCCCTCATGTTTATTTTTCGTCCTATTGTTAAAAGTTCATTTTTATTCCAGGTAATTTTCTTGGAATCCAGCTTTGGAAGCATTGTTTCTGTTTCTCTTTTATGCTCTTGGTTAATGAATCCCACATATTGTTCGTCCTTCCCAAAATGATTGTAATGAAGAGAAATGGAAGTCTTTAATAGTAAAAAAGAAAAAAACTTTTAAAAATGACTTATTTTAAAACTATACATTTCAGTTGGCTGTTCTGAATGAGCTGATGGGAAAGACGATAAGTTGTTGGCAGGTAATAAGTTTCATTTCTAATACACTAAGGAATTGTAAAGATGAAAAATTATTATGAGGTACTTTAGGGTAGACTATAATCATTACTAAAAGTTACGTTAATAATTATCTTTTTATTGAAACAAAATAATTTTAAATTAAATTACAGAAATAGAAAACGATATATGAATTAAAAAGAGAAAGAATAATAAATAAATCATAAATATAAAATACAAATGATGTTTAATAACAAACTATAAACTAAAAGATAATTTAAAATGCATTTGTAAACATAATCAAAACACAGTTTTTTCAACATTTAAAAAAGTAGTTAAAATTTTTAATAAGGGAATTAATTTAAGAATATTTAGTTTTTTCCCCTTAAATACTAGTAATGGATAAAATTCAATAAAGAAGTATAATATCATTTCCATTGAAAAGGAAAAAAAATGTCTAAACCATGACAGATATTTTTATTCTAGTAATTACTCCATCAACTAAATTATTGTATATATCTGGGGATTTCGCTTAATATTCAATCCTTATTTGCTATAATCAAATAAATAGCTGTGAGGTAAAATATCATTTTTCCAAGATAAATTATGTTTCTTTATTGTAATAAGCGAACAAAATTCAGAGTAATTAGTAATTCTTTTATCTCATGTATGTCCAATTACGAAACAAAATTTTTATCAATATTTATAATGGAGGAAATATACTAGATGGCTATTCCCACTAAAGCCAAAGAAGTTTTAATAATTGCCAGTAAATTTACAGGATTAACGAATATCACATATTATTGCCTGTTCAAATTGCTGACTTCCTTTCCTACAAGTGATGAAAATTCAAATATGTGAATATATCCTGAAAAATTAATCATTTGCAATGAATAAAGGATTAATTTAGAAATTATTTAAATAATCACGTACAAGGTTTTAATAACAATACTTTATATGCATGACAATGTTTCATGAAACGTAAATATTTTTTTTCAAGCAAAAATCATTTATGTAGTAGTAGTACGTATTCCAACAACGATTTTATACTAACTGAAAATCATCAATTTCTATTTCTTCTTTAGAAAAAAGAATAGGGAAAAAAGATCTGTATGCAAGAAATTAGTTTTGTACCATAAAGATTTTTTTTACAAAACTCATTAATTTGCAAATGATAATTGTCCAAACATTGTAACACAACTTTATTAAAGCAGAAGAAAATAGAATATTTCAGGGAATATAAAATTTTTTAATGTGTGAAAAGATTTTCATAACTCAATCATTGATTTTATTATCAAATAGCACCCAAACATTTATCCTCTTAGATACACATACAAGAATTATTTAATCATAAATATTCTTGTCTGATATAATTTAATTATGAAGACTATAAATTTATACATATTTTATACAAAGGAAAGAATAAAAAAATATATATGTAATTTCAGGACATTTATTACTAGACAATGATTTGCATTCAAAAATGAAAAATTATATAAAAATATATAATGATATTAATATTTTTTAAATTTTAATTCACATTTTGCGAAAATAAATGTTCTTTATTTTCGCAAAATCATTAAACAGACATACATCTAGATAGTATTGTTCTTCTTAGCATTTTTAATAAGGCTTATTTTATTAAATTATCGTTGCTTTTTCATTAATTAAATAACAAATAATCAAATTTTACATATTTTTTAAATTTAAATATAAA
>JAPDSC010102682.1:107661-143845 GCA_026290005.1 Latrodectus geometricus | reverse complement strand
GAAAAAATCAAATAAATAAACATGGAATCGAAAATATAATTAGGTACGAATTCAAATTTCAAACAGCAAAAACATAGAAAATTTTAAAACATGATGAAAGATTTTCGCTTTTTAATTCTCTGTGGAGAACACTATGAATCACATTAATGGAGTTAATAACTTCGGTAATGTAAACCAAAACAAAATTTTGCATTTAAAAAGCAAACATTTTTCTTTCTATACTTTGTAATAAAAATTGAATAAGCAGATAACTAAAAATTTAGAGTCAAAGTTTTTTTCCTAGCGAAAATATGTACAATTAGTTAAAAAAATGAAATGGGAATATATGTGAAACAGAATATATGAAATAAATATATGCAACAAAATCTTTTACACGATACAGTGTTCTTTAAAAAATAAATTTAAAACAAAATAATTTAAGAATCGAATAAACATAAAATAGTTCATATTATACAGAAGAAAATAATGAAACATTTTGTGCTTAATTACATGAAAATTAAAAATCAAATATTTTGATGCTAAGAAATTACAAAGCAGTCTCTTTATAAATATATGAATAAAAATGAATAATTTATTTAGTTTACGGATCAGTATATACATATATGCGCATTTTTCAATTAGCTAAAATGATGGATCTTAGTTTTTAAAGATGCATACATCATTTTAAATTTCCCATTGATTTAATTAAGAAATAGAAAAGATAAGTTGAAGAAAAAAATCATTTAAAATTTAAATATCGAATAATTACTTTAAAAAAAATGAAAATCATTAAAGAAATCTATAGTAAGAGTACAATGTATAAATTTTTATTTTTTTAAACGAAATAATTTTGGGTATATTTTTCAAAATGTGTTTCGACATTTAAAATAAACAAGCATTGTGTTTTTTATTTTCTCAATTTACAAATATAATTGGTTTGTTCTTGAGAATTATAAGAAAGTTAAAAGTAATCAGATGTCGTAAAGGTAATAGTTATGAAGAAGGTGGATGTTGTGAACATCAAATTAAATAACATGACTCTGATTTCATGCATAAAAAGCAAAACGGAAACTTTACTTGACACCTTAAATGCTCCACATTCAGTAAAATTTAAAGAAAATAATTTATAACGCTAGTTAATTATAATCAAGAATAATTGCTTCCTAATCTGCATAGAATTGTAAATTAATTACCTTAATGAACTCAACTTTCTAAAGTGTCCAAGTTTTTCACCCTGTAAGTGACACTTTGAAGGATTAATTGCACAGAAGGAACGCGAAGAAAAAAAATGCAATCATTAAGTCATTTTCAAAGAAAAAAGCATGCAATCCAATAGATTCAGGTTTTTATTAATTATGAAAGTTTGGGGATGAGATTTCAAAGTGATGCTTTCAAATTGAGAATTAGTTTTATCGATATTTTATATTCGTTTTAAAATTGTAGAACTTTTAGTAACAAATCATGTGGATGAAATTATTAGAATCAAAATTGTAAGTAATTCTCTAAGTTTAATCAATGTATTTTTTGAATATTTGTGTAAGATTATATATATTATATATCAACTGCTAAAAATAGATAAATTTTTTTAAAAAAAAGATGAAAGATTTATACATTAGAAAACACCTAAAAGTGCTTAATATTCTCAATAAATTAAAAAAAAAATTTAAGATAATTTTAAGAAAAATCGTGTATCTTAAAAATTTAAAAGAAAAATTGCAACAGAAATAATTAGTTTGATTAGTTTAATGACAGAAATTGCAACAGAAATCTAAGTTTTGTATTATCGGGTTTACAGGTTCTCAAAGAGCTTGTTTTATTGCTGCTAATACTTAAAAGAGGATGAAATGTTAATTATTTCACAATGTGAAATCTAAACTAAAATATAATTATAAGAAAAAAGGAAAAAAAAAATATTATCATGATAATTACATATAATACATTTTAAGTCAAAAACATTGAATTTCTGAGGTATATTTAAAAGTGTGTCAAGGCCAATCTTTTTCTGTAGTTTATCAATAACATATAATAATTTTTCAAAATAATGCCCTGCTTTTAAAATGATAGTTTCACGTGGAAATTAGTTTCTTCAGTTACTCTTATAACTCATATTTTTATATGGCATGATATGGGATAGCTTAATAATAAAATGCTATGGTAATATTTTCATGATGTCTACATATTACTTTTTGTAAAAATGTTCTCCTGGACTAAAGAACCGTATTCAGTTGTCATAGTGAAAGATATCTGAAATATTCACTAAAACTCACCCCAAAGTATATTTAAGGCTAGAGCTAGAAATTTAATTTAAGTAAAGTAAGATATATCACGAAAAAATATATATTTTCGATACGGGATGTTGTAACAATGTTAACATTTTTTTAGGCAATTACATGCGTTTGCTGTGATCATTCTCAAAACTGTCATAAATATTTATTTAGTAAAATTATCAAATAAAGACATCGAACTCAAATTTCTATGCCATTCTTTTATTATTTGAAAATATCTATATTGATAGATGGAAAGTGGAAAAATTATACAGCAAATCGTTTTAATATTTTTAAAAAGGGGTTACACATTTAATATACAAAATATTGAATATTTTAAGAAACAGACAACTTAAATATTTACCTCTACAAATCATATAAAATATCTACAATTGATAACTATACAAAAAGACATTATGCTCCATTAAATTTAAAATGATAAGCAAGTTCAAAGTAGCAGCTTCTAAAATTATTTAAATAAAATTCTTGTAGGTAAAATTATTGTTTTAAGCAGAATAAAATGGCAAAAAATAATCCTTAAACTAAAAAAATAATTCTTAAAATCAAATGCTTAAGAAAGAAAATTTGGACTAAGAATCAAACAAAAAATATATGAAAATAAGTTAACAGATAAAATTTCTAATAAATAAATCAGAGCGACAAATTTTTGCAAAAATTCCAAAGCGGAGATTGAAAGCAAAATATTATAAAATCGAAATAAGTTCCGCTTACGATCGCATTATAGAAGAACAAAAGAAAGTTTGTTTTCCAAAATAAGAGAACTGTGCAAATGAATAAAACATCAATAAAAGCACCTTCTGTTACCTGTCACAAAAACTTTCTTAATAAGCAAAGCAGAATATAATAAAAGATAGCTCGAGAGTTAAAGTATTCGATAAAATCGATATGCATGTCATAAAAGTGCGAGGATGCAAAAAAATATGAAATTAAATACAGCTCTTCTGTTCACTCAACTCATTCTAACTAAAAAAGTTTTCCTAAATCAATTACTGAAACTATCCGGAATGATAAGGAGATACATAATTGCAAAAGAACTGAAGCAAAAATCATTATCTTCACATGCCAAATGTAAGTTTGCTTAATTACCATTTAATCAAAGCAATTTATAAGAGTTAACTCATGAAGGTTAAGACCAAAAATATATTTTTCCAAGAACTTTGTTTCTATTAAGTCAAGAAAAGTAAAGAAATAAATATAACTATGTTTGTTCTTTTATATTCGTAAGCGTTAATTAAAAACATATTTAGTGAAATTATAAGGCAATCTCTCTCTCTTGTAAACTTATATTCTTCATGTAATTATATAAAGTTAGAATTAATTTTTGTGAGTGGATATGAATATTTATTTAATTGCAACTGATATTAATTTAGATAGTATAAAAATCTTTGATGTCATTATATACATTTTCGGAGCTTTGAAGTATTAAATTAGAGGAATAGAATTGTTTTTGATTATGTCGCCTTTTTACTACTGCAATTAAAAAAATCTTTTTTTATTGATACCATTTATAATAAAGAAATGAATTAATACTTAATTGCAAAATGTGGTGTAAGAGTTGAAATATATGCAGAAAACTGAAGAAAAAATGCAATAATGTAAATAATGAAGCAATTAAGTTTCTCTTTTTTAAGCTATTATTTTAATATAATTTTAAGTTTCTATTTACGTTCAAAATTCTTTTGAAAAATTCATTACGTTTTTGTATGAAAAACAAACATTTCGTTTTTTTTTTTAAACATTTCTTAAGAAACTTAATGTTTAGTTGATTCTTAAATTTAATTTTAAAAGTAAAATAACAAAGGACAATGTATTTAAAATTTCCTATTAAAAAGCAATTAGACCATTAATATTGGTACTTATAACCTTCTTATCTAAGCATTTTCAATTGAAATTAGTTTAATACGTGCTTATACACCTGATGAATATTTTGAAATAAACAAAATGGTCCAAATATTACGAGCAAGATATTTAGGAGCATTATTTTCTTTTTCTAAATTTAGTTTCATCCTAACATGAAGTAAGCGGATTTTATTTCAAAATATCACTTGAATGGTTTAAAGCTTTATAGAACATAAAACGCTTTAAAAATGTTTGGACTTTACCATCTCATTGAAAATTTAAATTATTTTAGTTATTGAAAGTAAGAATAATCACAAGAATTTCTATCAAAAAAGCAACTGTTGGATGAAAGCGGTACAAAGAATAAATTAGACAGTGAAATTATGTGTCATCATATTTTAGAGATTTAAGTTAAAAATGTGTATTCATAATTTTCTCAAGCTTTAATAAATTTACCTAAAAACAATACGAAATTAATTATGTCAATATGAAGGAGAATACAAATTCTCAAATATTTTATACAATCTAATTTTATGTGTGCATTATCTGTGCTTAGCAGCACAGCTAATTTTTAAAATTTTTTAAAATACGTATTAAGACAACAAATACAAAAAATAAAATTGCACTCATATGTATATTAATAATAAAGAATTAATCTAAATTTTCTAAAAGAGTAATATTTATGTGAAATTTGAACTTTATATTAGGAAATTCACTTTCCATTGTTCAATTGATAATTAGAAATTAAATTTAACTATTCATATCATAAAAAATTTTGTTCATCAAACCAAAAAGCTTCTGCATTTTGTTAAAAACTTCTTACAAGGAAGTCCAGAATAATACATGTTTTCTTAAAAACATATACTAAGGGAATTTTTTTAATATCTACAGAAGAATTAAAAGTAATATAAAAAATTATGATTTGTGGTTACATTCTAAAATATGAATCAGTGATTCAAATATTATATTATTATATCTTCATCTTAAGCATAGAAACCATTGCAATCTTGAATATTTTCAAAATAGCGAAAAATTTATGCAGGAATCCAGAAAGATTCCCCACTTTTAATAACGATGTCAAAACTTCTGTTTTGAAATAAATTTATTCAGTATCAATATTCATATTTTTTACTCTGCTCAAGGTTATACAAAGGTAAAAAAATAATGAGAGTTTATATATTCTTATTATTTGGATCAATAATTGGGTTACACAAGCACAGAATAATTGAAGAGTGAGTTATGTCACATCCAGAACTGTAAAGTATGTTTCAAGTAAATATAAATAGTACAATTTATTCTTATTTAAATCATTCATGTATCAACACAGTTATTATTTGTGCCTAGCTATTAGTTATTTCATTTTGAAATTAACAAAATTAATATGAACATAAATTTAACTTAAAATAAAATTTTTTTTAATGAAATTTGACAGTTGGCTAATTTTAGATGAGAAATATCAATTATTCACTATTATATATATATATATGAAACATAAATTGCTCATTTATCAGAGAAAGCAAATAATTGTAGTCTATCACTTTTTAACTTAATATTTTACAACTTATTTTATCTATTTTTATTAAAATTTACAAGTTTCTCTTAATTTCTTTATTATAATATAGAAATTTTTTTATGATATATAACATAGAAATTTCTTTAGGTGTTTCAGACATCTTGAATATTTTTTTTTTCGTTATTTAATATTAATTATTACACATTCAAATTTTTGGCAATATTGAGCAAATATGTATATTGATTCAATAACGCTTACATTATTAATAGATAAATACTAAGTTAAGTAATTAAATAGTTGTATGAACTTCAATTATAGTTAACCATTTACATCAGAATAACGAAGATTTGTGAGGAAGTGGATCAATAAGTAATATTTCTAAATTTTACTTAATAAAATAATTTCTTTGTCAAAATCTTGAAATACGACATTTTAGTCGTCTTTCAGACAGATTATAAATATAAAATTAATATGTATCATAATGTTATTCGCCTCAAAGCTTGGGTTATTATGCTAAACGAAGCACGTGCAAAAAACAAAATGTATTCAGGTTAAATGGCATAAATATATTATCGACCATTTCAATTTGTTTCTTTATGATTATTTTTTTCATAAATGAAAGTACCTAGTACTAATTAAAAATAAAGCCCAAAACGCGTTTTTGTTTCATATTTGAATACATCAGAATAATTCAGTCCTTTGAGTTGAAATCGAATATTTTAAAAAGCAAGCAACTAGTTGAAAGCTGTAAATAACTTTCTTAAGGCAATGGAGTGGCACATAAAAAAAATTCAAACGTGGAATTCACTTGTATTTCATAGATTTCTAGTCCTCTTGACTAAGCTTCAATGAAACGGATAGATAAAGGGGAAAAAAAGGGGAGAATTTTTTAGTGAATCGCATAAAAAAAAGGAATATTTTATGCTGACGCATTGATCTCTTGATATAGTTTCATCATATTTGGAAGACATGCACATCTTATCCTCCTCAACTCGGAATCGATTTTCACATCCCGTCTCCTGGATTTAGAACAAAACGTGGAAGAGTGATAGCTGACAAAGCTTAGTCAGCAACTTTTAGGACATGGTTTCCGGCTTTATATCTTTCGGCTATATAACCGATGGTCGTGATGTGGAAAGTTAAGTTTAAACTATTTTAAAACTTATATGTCCTCACTTTTAGAGGAAATGATTCGAAGTTTCTTTCATTCATTTATTTTTTTCTTTTTATTTATTTATTTATTTTTTTCACATTAGACAGCATCTAGAAAGCAACATAAAATATCTGTCAAGATTCAAATATTTTTTTCTCGTCGGGTAGAATGTTCTTGAGTTACATAGTTACACTTATTAGAATGTTTTCATTTATTTATTAAATGCTATTAATAACTATCAATTGAAGATCCATCATAAAATCAGGCTGACGCAATGCAGTAAATATTTTGGATTAGGAAAGAAAAAACATGCTTTGCAGTAGTAACCTATTCGTAACTGAAGTATCACTTTCAATCTAGTTTCACAGCTCGAATAAGTTGTTTACATTTAGTTGTTGTTACTTATGTCATTTAGAGTAGCAGAGCCCGTCAGGTATTGGGCGAATTAAGAAAGAAAGAGAGTCTTCTGTTTTTGAACAGAGCACCCCCTCCTAAGGGATTGGAAGTACGATTTGGCTCATAGATGGCAGCAGCATCTGGGTCTTCCAATTTAGAGATAGGAAACCAGAGAAGACCCAAGGTCTGGCTCCTAACATACCGAAGGTATTAATTTGGAATGGGAACATGGTAGACATTGTGACCACGACATATTTTACATGCCTCACTCACTACTTTCCAGCAACGAGAATACGCCCCAACCAACTAGACAACAGTGGCCTATGTTTAGTACAATAGTACTAAAATGCTATTTTATTACAGTATAAAATCTCGAATACACACTGATGTTTTTTATAAATAAATTTATAATATTGATAACTATTGCACTGAACTAAAAAAAAATCATAATTTTATAATTAAATTATGATTACCACTTAAAACAAATGTGATTCAACAAACTTAACTTAAACCCTTGTATTCCAATCTTTCCAGTATTTTACAAAAAGCTTTTATTCTGAATTTTCTAACACTAATTTTCTGTTTCATTATTACCAGAGGATTAACTTCGAGGAGTGAAAACACACTAACAAGATTCTTCTGCAAATGTAAAAATTATAAATTCTACTAATTTAACCATTTATATACCATACGATATTAAAAAACACATATATAATACAATTATCAACTGAGATTATATAAAAACTTATGTTCTTGAGGTCTTAATTGAAATATTTACCGCTTTAATTTCAAGTAGCAAAACATTCTACATCTCTCAACCTGTATTCTTATAATCAAATTAAAAATTATCATTAAGTAAACCAATAACCGTTTACAAAGGAAGACCAAATTTGCATTTAAATGAGACGAGTAAAGTTCATCTCGCTTGGATAAGAGTAATTAAAAGCGCACCAAAGAATTGAAACGAGTAGTAAAATTTCAAAAACACGAAGTTCTGCATTGTTTCTATATTTTTTTCTAATATAAATTTTAAACTGTTAATTAAAAAGCCAATTGAATAAGAAACAGTAAATTTACAGTCTTGAATAAACAAGAAAGAAAAATTTAAATTTATTGATGACAAAAGGAAATACCATCAAACAGCTTTATGTGAGGAAATCAGATAAAATATTTTTCGTTTAATATAGAGGCGAGATAAAGGGAGAAATTTAATAAGTCCCGTTAGAATAAGAATTTGCATAATTGCATTTCGCCACGATTATTATTGTTTATTTCATTTATTTTTGCACCTTTTTGTTCTTTCAGCGGATATCTTAATTTATACTAAACCTAAGGACGTGTTTTTTTCATTTATTTATGTAAATGGGACTCGAAGGGTCGAACGCTCATTTAAAGAATATTTATATTTTTGTTCTTTGTGTTCGTAAATAAATTAAATGAATAGAATCAAACAAGATTTTAAATTTAAGAGATCGGGATAAGAGGAAAAAATAAATACATAAGAATTTCTTTAAAGCGATCAATTTGGATTGAGAGTAAAAGCTGTTAAAACAGAAATAATTTTATTAGTGATTTAATGATAAATAGTAATAATTATTATTATATACATGCAAATATCAGCAGTTAAGCATAGAAATACAAACAACAAAGTACTGAACTTTATTCAGTACAAAATTATATCAATTCAATAACTAATCACAAGTGGCAGGAATATCTTTCTGGGTTGTTTTTTTTATTCGAGTTTCAAGTGATTAATCTGATTCTTTTTAAATAAAATTTAAATCTATTACTAATATCCTTTTCTTTTCTTTTTTTTTTTTTTAAAAAAAGAGTGACTTATAAGACTCTGTTCAAGATAAGAAATAAGATAAAATTCGCTAAAAAATATTTTATCAAATAACTTCTAATGTGTGAGTTACATGCGGATTTTTCCTATGAAATCTTGAAGTAGCTTTATACGCTTCAGCTTCGATGGGTTATGCAAATTTACTTCTCACGTTTTTGTATATAGAAAATTGTTTTTTTTAAAATCACTTAATCTAGGTTTGTTAAGGTAAAAAAAATTATATTTAAAAAAAATAATATTCCCTTTATTATTTACCTTGACAAACCTAGATTCTTCAAGGCAAATAAAAATCATTCTGTATTATATAAAGCAACACAACTTCAGAATGAAGATAAAATGAGGACGCTAATAAAACTTATGTTTAAAGAAAACTTGGTTATGTAAAGAAAATGGCTTAACAGAAAAAATTTTGCTACACGATTCTTTACTATTGAAATTGCATTAATAGAGTTGAATTTAAAATGTGATGTGAAGATGATTTAAGATGTGATTTCAAAAATTGAAAAATAATATTATATCCTCATAGAATCACTTGGGCTATTCTTTAAATAAAGAAATAAGGATTATAAAAATTTTGGTATTCGATTTTATTTCAATTTAGTCAATAATCATTTTTATTGGAATGTTGATTAATTTTCAATACAATAATCAACTATGTTACATCAATTTGAATTTCACCTAAACATATTTATTTTTTTGATCATTTTTTCAGAAAAATTGTTAAGTTCTTCTCTGAAAGCAATTTTAACACTCCATGATTCACCATCACGTTATTGATAATTTAAAGTGTTATGTACTATTTTTAGTAATTTTATTGCTTTCCAGAAATAGGCACCTTATAATGATAGCAGCATGCATTCAGGTGTCTCTGGGAAACAAACAAGAAAAGTCTGAAGCACCATCTCCAAAAGATATATACAAGAAAAGTAAAACAAATTTGTTCAGATGTCATCGTACAGCATGGAAAGAATCGTTTCTTACATTATACTAACTTAACTAACGTACCATCATGAACTTCCTAGATGGTTTGATGTCCTCTCTAACAGCATAGAATTGTAAGAAGTTTTTGGGAAATATATCACGAAATAGCTAAGAAATACTTATCATGGACAAAAATTAGCAATGACGTGTGCCATACATTCAATTTTGACATGTGAGTCGATTGGAATAAAAATATCCTTAACTTTCTATTTTTTTAATATCATCAGGATTTTTCGTTTTCTTATCAAATAATCAGTCTTAATTAAAAAGTCACAATTACAATCATTAAAATTACTTTTTCTCGATTTCTTGCTATTAGCGTTAATAATCATTTCGTAAAGAAAGGTAACGTTCACATCTTTTAAACACATATTCATATATATAAGATTTAACTTATAGGTTTATATCCCTTTAATACATGCACTTTTTCTGACTGAAGTATAAATTGAATTTTTGATGGTACGGAATTAGAGTATACAGAACACATGAAATATTCAACAAAAGAAATTTAAAGCACTAACCTGCAAAACCATCACGACACAGACATGTGTATCCTCCTTCTTTCCGTATACAAGTACCATTGGGACCACAAGGACTTGAATAACACAAATTCACTTCTGTATCGCACTCGTATTTGTGTTTCATTCCTAAGAAAGAATCGAAATTTAGAGCTTAGAACGTTTTAATAACTAATTTTTGTAAGAAAGAGAAAAATAAAAATGACAAAATATACTAGAAGCAAATTTAAATAAATACATAAATATAAAATGAGATTCTAGACAAATGTTTTAAATCTAAGAAATTATTTCTGGAATAGTTTACATTTTAATACTTTAAAAATTTGCTGAAAGCATAATAACTTTTACTATTAATAAACGAGTAAAAGAATAAATTAAAATTAATAAAACTATTTATTCTCTATGCTCAATTTATTGAGCTTATTACAATTAACATCTTGAGACTATAAATTAAATTTAATCTACGTAATATTTCCTTAACATTAAGAACTGTATAATATCGATTTGTAGTTTTGTCAGAAAATTGAATCAGCAAACTAAATAAATTAATTATTTTTACTTCATTTAAAGACTTCATTATTAATTAATTTAATACTCTTGAATTAAATACATTATTATAAAGAAAATTTTTAAATGATGAAACAATAAAATACCAGAACTTACAATTTGAGCGAGTGCAATATTCAATTTCGTTTTAAGATACCGACAAAATAACAGCAAATAAATGTTAATTGATAAAATTTTAATTAACTAAATGTATACAATTAATTTTAATTTAATAAAATGTTAAAACTACAATTGTACCAAATAAATGCATAAAAATATCGCGATGACATCAGCAAATTTCCATAAATTAAATTTTCCAATTAAAAATAATAAAAAATTATAATTAATTGGATAACTAATAGTCATGGAAAAATAAAACAAATATTTATTTTATCTAATCTAAAAATGTTTTCATATAAATAATATGAAAGCATTTTTTATGTATTAAGTTTTTAAATAAGTTGACAGTAAAATGCTAATAATTTCGCCAGATTTTAATAAATTTAAAATAATTATATGTCGATGATATTTTAATTTTACTTTGTTTCATATATTTAGAAGAGTAAAAGATGTGAAAATGAGATGGAATTTTTTAAGCACTTAATTTAACTTTAAACAAACAAAAAAAAAAAAGAAAGAAAAGAAAAAATGTATATAAAATTAAAAAAATTTCTCATTTGGTAAAGAATTTTGTCATACCTGATATTTATTTATGAATTAAAATTGACTAGAAAATAATAAAATTTTTTAACAGGGGAATTAATTTTATAAGCTATAACTTAAAACGCTGGAAAATACTAACAAACATTAAATTAGTAGTGCTTAAACTAACTACCGATTAAATAAAAAATTTAGGGTATTTGATTTAAAATTAAAAAATAAAGGAAAGCAATTTTACAGATGACAAACAGTTTATATTCTAACTTCAATTTAAATATATCTATAAATTGAGTATCACTAAGTATATATATATATATATATATATATATATATAAAGAAACATTATTTCTTTCATTTAGTCTGAAATTAAAAAAATAATTATTTTTTCCATCCACAGAGAAATAGATAATAAAATTTCTTCATTTCACATTGATTTAGCTTCATTACACATTATATATTGAAATTACAATTTCCGAAAACCTGATGATCTAAAAAGGTACTTTAAAATATAATAAATTTACATTTCATGATAACAAATTTTTCAATAGCTTTTGAATCATAAATTGAAAAAAAGTAACAGAGTTAAAAACAAAATTCCTACTAAAAAAATACGCAGAATACTTCAATTGCTACACAATTTGTTGTATAAATTTATCATTTCGCATGAATACATAGTTTTGACATTCGATCAAAATAAATTTCCCACCAATGTCTTAAATTCAAAAACACTATTTTAAAGACTCATAAATTAGATACTGCTAGAAATTTGTATTTAAAATTTTATTTAATAAAGCGTAATAATAGGACGATTTAATGTATTTACTATAACAGGGGTGGCCAAACTTTTGGGGTCCGCGGTCTACTCCACATTTAAAAAATCGTAGGCGGTCTACCAATGGCAGAAATAACGTATATGTTTATACATTTATTTTCGGTAACAGAAAAAATGGTATATTATTTAATTTTTCTTAAAAAAAAATTAATTTTAGTATTTACAAAATAAAATTTTACTGACGAAAATAATCAAAGTATTCATGTGCATAAAAATTGACCATCCAATTCACTTTGTTTAGATAAAATTTGACACTGTATATATGCGATAAGTTTATCATATTGTGGCTGATACGAGCTTATTACAATGCGTAAACATGAAATTATATGTTCATCTGTTAAACGCAACCGATGTTTAATTTTTATGGCGTTCATAGTTGGAAAAGGAGATTTGCAAAGATACATCGATCCAAAGTATGATTTCAAATACAAAATCAATTTGTAAATATTTGGAAACATTTCCTTAGAAATTAATTTCCAAAATCAGTATCGCTAGATGCTTTGGATTTAAGAAATAGATCGCATCTTAATTTAATAATTTCTTCTTAGACCATGACTAAAGTGGTATCTATTAAATGTCCTATTTTTTCAGATACTCCCTCAATGTTGACATTTTCATTAAATGAGGAAATATCGTAAAGTTTTATAATTTTATAATATTATTCACTGACTTATTTAGAATGTAAGAAATATCATAATATTTCTTCCAATCTAAATAAGTCAGTGAATCTTCTTTCAAGTTCTTCAAACAAAACATCTAAGTGTTCAACGAAATCTTCGAAGTCTCGGTTTGAATTATGGATGCACTCTTCCTCCATGTTTTTGAAGTTTCTCAATTCATTTTTTCATAATTGAGACGCATATCTTTTGATCATTTCTTTGAAAGATTTAATCGCACTCATCATGTCTGTTAAAAATTTATTCTTTCCTCGCAGATTTAGGTTTAAATCGTTAAGTTTTGCAGTGATATCGCAGAGAAAAGCTAGTTTCATGAGCCATATTCCATCTTCCAATTCAGTAATGTGCTCTCATTTTATTTGTAGAAAATTTCTTATTTCTGGTAACAGAATACAAAATCTTTTTAAAAAAAGCACCACGGCTTAGCCACCTCACGTCTGTGTGCAATAAGAGATATCCGTACTCTGATTCAGTTTCTTCCAAAAGCGCCCGAAATGTCGTCTCTGAATACTTCTTGAAGAATTGAATTGACGATTTTAAAAGCAATTTGCATTATATCATTAGACTTTAGAGTTTTTGAACACAATACCTGTTGATGGATAATGCAATGATAGCTGGTAAAACTGGGAATTTCCTCATCATTATTGCATAAGGCAATAAAACCAGTTCGATTCCCGACCATTGCTGGAGCTCCATCTGTTGAAATAGAGACTAATTTATAAATTATAAATCCTGTCTTATCAATAAAGTTTTTAAATGAATTATAGATATCTTGTCCCCTCGTTTGTTCTTTCAATGGAATTATAGTTAATAATTCTTCTTTTGAAGTCATATCTTCGAAAACCATTCTCACAACAAAGGCATAACTGTGCAATGTCACTAATATCTGTGGATTCATCAAATTGAAGCGATAGGAACTTACAAGCTTTTAAATCGTCATTCAATAAATTTTTCAAATTATTATTCATAGCTTCTGTCCGTCTCATCACAGTGTTACGCGACAAAGAAATATTATTTATTGACGATATTATTTCAGATTTGATTTTAAAATCGTGGAAAAGCACTACTCCCGCTTTAATGAACGCTTCTTTTATCAATTCTCCGTTATCGAATGTTTTTTTTTTGCTTGATCAAAACTTCTGTAATTTTAAACGACGCCAATGTTGCTGCTGTAGCTTTGGTGCCTAGTTTCGTAAATACCGATTGCTGTAAATGTAAAGTCGACTTTAATTCATGCACTTTAACTTTTCGAAGTTCACTGCCGATTGGAAAGTCTGTAGCGTATTTTAAGTGCATGGTTTTAAAATGCCTTTCGACGTTTTCTTTTCTATTTTTTTGGTAATGCCACACTTGAGTTACGTATGAGGCAAACACATTTCTCCTTCACCATAATAAAAAGTAATCATGTTCCCACTCATTGTGATAATGGTATGTTTTACTTCTCTTAGCACTGGTGCCTGGCTGAGTCCTTTTGGACGGGTTTTTGAAAAACAAATTCAACAGTTTCGTATCAACCATTTCGAACAACAGTTCGAACATTCAACAGTTTTGAAACAAATTCGTATCAGTGCGGTAGGAAACGAGCGACTTGCCACGTAAGACGATTAACTTAGAAGTGAAAATAAACGGCCAGAAGTGACGGGTAGATTAGACGACTCGGCACGTCGCTATCATGCGCCGGCTATTGGATCCAAGCATCCCACTTTGTCAAATTCTTTCGATTTAATTCCACTGTGAAATGAAAAATTCAGTGCCTTACTTTGCACAGTTTGTTTTAGGTTTTAAAGCAAAAACTGTAGTAAATTTTTATTTTAAATAATTCATTAATTCTATGACACAAGTCATAAATAAAATTGTTAATATACGAGATCACTATAGGGATAGTTGCGCGGTCTACATAAAATGTCTTCACGGTCGACGTCTTGGCCATCCCTGTACTATAACAATATTTTTTACACAATGAAATAAAATCTTATTTATATTTTGCAATTATACATAATAACTATTAAATTCAGTTTTAAAGTTAAATGCAGAGAAAAAATGATCGATTTTTATTTCACACAACTACAGTAAGGTATACATTTTTCAAATCTTATGTCATTTATTTCTACTTCAAATATAGAATGAATGAAATATATTTGCAATTTCAAGAATTCGTTTTCAGAGTGTACATGAAATGTTAAGAATTCACACAAGAAGTCGCAAGAAATCAGCAAATTCGAAGATATTTGGGTTTGATTTATTTACTCAAAGCGACTTTTGGGCGAAGCTATTTCCACAGAGGAAAAACACAAATCACTTCTTTCCAACTATATATCCAACCCAATTCTTTACTGTCAAACATTATAAGCGTTTACCTTGCTATATTTATAAATAATACATTTTTGATTTAAACATCTCATTCTGAAATAAATAATATAAAATTTTTGTGGCGCGTATAACTAAAAATATTACATATTTCTGAAAGTATGAAAGAACAACTATCTCAAATAATTAAACTCTGCTTTTTAATTAAGCAATTTTAATTCGAATAATTAAATAAAATATCAGTTCACTTTTTTAAACTGCCGATGTTAATCTGATGATTAAAATATTTAATTTTGAGATTTTTTCTCAAAATTCTCTATTTTAATTGTGATTATTAAAGTAGAGAATTTTGAATTCTTATTATTTTAGAATTTTTATTTGATTAAGAAATAAATATTTCTTAATAAAAAAATCACATCGTTCTCAATGTAAAATCATTGAAATTATATCGAATATTTAAATTAAATTTATATAAAAAATATCCGTTGGAATTATTTTGTCTCTCTGGATAATCCATTTTAAATATATATCCAATAATTGCATTTAAGGGAAAATATTAATCTTGCATGTAAAATTAAACAAAGACTCTATTTTAAAATGATATTGAAATCAGTTTTCTTCTTTTTAATTTTAATAATGCTTATATTCAAAAAGACCTAATTAAAAATGATGCGTGCTTATATTCACGACACATATTTGCAATAACTGTTATTAAAACGTAGAATTTTCAAATTAATAGCTTTAGTTTTTCATTTTCACATTCCGAAAATTGAAAACTAAAAATGCTATATTTGAAAACAAGATTTAACAATATCATAAACTTTAATTTTGAAGACGGGAAAATCAAAATCTTATTTTATGTTGAAGAAAAATAAAGTTAACTTTTATTTTTATCACAATCTGAAATACAATCTCAGTAAATGTCAAATGTTGCAGCAGATATTTTCTTTTATAAAGGAAGACATATTTTTATTTTTTGATGAAACTCAAACTAAATCCTTTTCCAATCTTTCATCTGAATCCGATGGGGAAATATTTACAATTTCTAAAGGTGGAAAGATATATCATTTTAATTTATTATATACAACCATAGAATCTAAAAAAGTTCAGAAAAATTACAGTGGAAAAATTTAAGATATAAGAAATCCTTTTACACATCACTTGGTTCTTTCATGACCGCAGTTGTGTTCACCTTCAGATGTATGAAAAAAAAAAGTTTTAAAAATTCAATCAGATTTATTATAATTAGTCAGAGGAATATTAATGAAATTGCGAAAGGACTGAAATGATAGCTTTAACTAAAGTAATTTTAGTTTTTCAAAATAGTACTGTGTGATAAGAAACCAAATATTCTGAATAGAAAATTTCATTTTTCAAGAAAGAATGAATTAAAATCGCAAAGCAGGTTTATCTTTTTGGATGTTAATCCTTTCATTATTACTACTATTGTCTCTGTTATCTGCCGATTTGAGAACTAAAGAATAATTTAAACACAAAATTATTAATAAATATACTTCATTCTTGTCCGCACTAATGAATTATTTGACACACAAGCCATTTAAATAGTAGATGTGAAATTCAGTAGCTTAAAGAATCAAAATTATTAAACACATAAGTGTTATATTTAAAAAAACATTAATAGTCAAATTGAGGAAGAATGAATTAGGCCAGTTTCTATTGCTGACTCTACCAATATTTACATTCCTGTGTATTAAAAAAATTATTTTCATAATATTAAAATAATTGATATGGATATTTAATGGGTTGTTTAGATAAATTAAAATGTAAAACTAAACAAATATTAGTGAAAATGCAATAAATTATCATGTGGTTTAGAGAACTTATCACGAGAAAAAAAGCCTTGAGATACAATACATTATAAAACTGAGTTTTTATATGGAATTGAAAAAATATTTAAATATCATTATGCTCTAAAACATGTATAGTAATTAAAAAATATAGAAATCATCGATTGAGAAGGGGATTTATATTCACTATAAAAAATATTAAAAGGCACAAAATTCTTATTCGTAAAGTGCTCGTAATAATTCGTAGAATTGTAATATTAGTTTTCAAATACTAGAAATTCTAAAACATGAATGCTTAAGTAATGTATGCGAAAGTATATAAAGGTAGATAATTTTGCCTTTCATTTCATATTAAACGATATCTTAATGCAAATACTAAAGTCAAAATCAGGGAAAAAAGCTATTTGATGACATATTAAAATGTACCTTTCGATTATTTTGCATTAAAGCAATGAGACAAGCGACCGAATATTGAAAAGTTAACATAATGGAAAAGTAAACACTGAACAAGATTTACATAAAATATCTATCGCTAAAAGTGAAATATTCTTCCGTTTGATATGCAAATACATTAGAAAGTATACGTCATCATTCTTCAATTATTAAGCAAAAGTCGAATATAAATTTCGATTATTTTTAAGTATGATGCATGAGTATATATGTTTTTATTAGTCATTCCTATATCACATGTTTTAATGGTTTGGAAATACTTAATATTCATGTATGAATACATTATTTGGGTGAATCATGTTCTCTGCTAGACCTTTTATCGATCCCTATAAGCTATTAACTTCTCAAATTTAAATACATAAAAAGTTTTTAGAAAATTTGAAAATTCTAAAAAGAGGAAAAGAGTACATTCAAGTATGTAAAAAAAATCCAAAATCTAGATGCACCGTAAAATAAAAATGACGAATCAGTCAACAACTAATCTTATAACTGGAAACATCGCAATTTCCTCTCAGGACCAGTAGCGATATGGTGAAACATTTTACGTTTTGAACTCTCAAAACAAAGTACAGCTCTCATAAATGTTTGCACAAATTAAAGGACAAAAGAGCACAGGAGAGTTTAAAAAAAAAGACACTCTTCAAGATGCTTCCCGTTTTCATACAGATTACGCATTTGAGTGCACAAAGCAATTTATCCATACAAAACACTTGATTCTCCCGATCCATCCCCCGACACTCCTCCAACGAGCTACCCATAAGGTAAATACACGGCCGCTCCAATTTTAAGGGTCAACACACTTGCGACTGGAAGTTTATTTAATGTTTTTACTCTAGGTTTTTTTTCATCAGCCTTTTATACATCAGCCCCGCCGTCTCGCAAATAATCAGGGAAAGTTTTGCTATCGAATTTGCGTGAAGTGTTCTCACAAATCGATTGAATAGAGGAGGGAAGGCGATTGTTTAATCGATGAAAACTTAATCGTTCGAGGTTGGGATCGAATACAGTATACGAAGAGAACCTTTCATGAATTCTTAGCTTTTTATTTTTCTTTACAACTCCTTTCATCATATTTTTGCTTATTTTTGTTTTTGTGTTATCGACAAACAATAGTCTATAAGGAGAAGTCGAGAATGAAAGGTTGTTGTTGTACGTATTTCTTAGGAGAAATAAAAATAAATCAGATTCCTAAAGCTGATTTGTTTTCCCAAGCGGAAATATTCGCAAATAATTCTTCGCTAAATGTACAGATTGATATAGGATAAGTTCAAATCACAAATATTTCTGAGAAAAATTTATTATAAGCTGGAAAATTTTAAATAAATGAATTTAACAAACATACTTAAATAGTAATTACAGTAATATATAATTCAATTTTTCTTTGATCTTAGAATAAAAAATTATAAGCAGTATCTTAAGGATTTTTTATGGACATTACATGTCATGTAAATGGACCTAACATCCAATATTTCAACCCATTTGAACTGCTTTAAAAGACTGCTTTAAAGAATGAGATTTGAAGCTATTCAAAATTTCAAATACCAATCTGATTGTCATATTTTATTACATTAGTTTAAGAATTAAGTTATAAGAGTTAATAACGCTTTGATGAAATCGTCCCCACTTCTTTTATAACTCCAAATTCTTTTAAAAAATGAAAGTTTCCTGAAAATAATTTGAATTTAATCTTTGTATGAAACTGAACTAGTTTTCCTACTTTTATTCCTTCAAGAAAGCTTCATTCCTATTTTAAAAATACAGCAGGAATCTCCGCTCGCGAAATTTCCGATTTACGCTGAAGTGAGTCTTAAACCACCGACCTTTGCTTCCGGGGAAAAAAAATTACCATCTTTTCGTAATTAAAAGGTTCAATATTTTATGTTCACTTCTCTGTTAGAAATGCATGTATGAGATTTTTAATAAGGTTCGGAATAAAGGCATTTATTTGGAGATAGTCAAACCTATAAAAAATTTAGATTATTCTTATGAAAGAGCATTCAAAGATTTTCAATGTTTTAAATAGTAATAATATATTACTATAATATATTATTATAGTATTATTATATTACATACTGTAATGTGAAATATGTTATTTAAAATAATATTTTAAATGAGATTAGTTACATTTATATTGAAAGGTATAAGCATTTTGTTCATTGGTTAATTTACAAACACTTGTATTATAAATTTTAAAGTTATTTTTAATGAGATGCATATTTTAAATTTAAATTGTATAAATTCCTTAAAAGAATGAACTATATTTACCACTTATATAGCAAACTACTTAAAAAAATTTATGAATGTTATAATCATGATGAGATCTTTAAAATTTTGATAACATTTAGAAAGTTTAAATTCATAGCTGAAGTGTTTTGTTATTATTATGAGTATAAAACTTTTTAAAATGTTAATGGTAGAAAACATTTTAATAGAATTTTTAACTGATTCTCATTTATACAATAAAATCACTGAAAAGCATTTATCGAAGACATAATGAAATAGCTGATGAAAATCGCTGAAACAAAACTAAAAATTTCATTTAAGTTCATATACATGAATTATAAAACACATTAAAATCAATTGGAGAATTCAATTAAACACATATATATTAGCTCAACAAAGAACACTTTTCGAATGAAGAATCATTATGTTCCTATTCAAAATAATAAAACCTACTCAATTAAAAAATTTTTAATTGAAAACATTTAAATTATTTTACTAGGAATACTATGAATTTTTAACACAAAAATTTTTTACTTTTTTCCATGTCTTATGATAGGATCACAACATTTTCATTTATGAATCACTGATTTCTCAATATTCGGCCATTTATACCGTTTGAAACAGAAAGGGAATTGCCTTAAGGGTATAGGAGTAACCCATGGTAGCATTTAGTATAGTGCGACACTAAAAGTGGGTAGATCCCCGAAATTTAGAAATGAGGACCAAGAAGAAGACCCCCTCCCTGACATCGATTGCTAGTCTCATAAGTATCATTTCATTTTGAAGACAGTGTGACCACCACCTACATTATGTACCCCAGCCACTGTTGGTGAATACAAATTTTTGGCTTAATTGGATATAGAAACCGCTACTTTCTGGTAAAAAGAAAGCTGCCTATCTCCCCTAGGCTACTAATATGGCCTCTGATATTAATGTGACATAATATGTGAGATATTTAGAGAATTTATAATTCAAAGCAATTATGGGAGGAATTCATAAGCATCTTTAGACTTAAGGAAAGGAAACCATTTAAATTTTGTATAATCAAAGATATATTCATTATCTCTAAATTATTATATGAGAGTATTGAATATTAAAAGATAGTTACTCCTACAAAGGCATAAACTCCACAAAGATTTAAAAAAAATCAAACCTTGTATAAAATGAATAATATATATATATATATATATATATATATATATATATATATATATATATATATATATATAGGATAAAACTTTCAGATTTAAATAAAAATTAGTATACAATTTACTGACTATTAATAAGTCAGACAAAAAATTGAAATCACCGGTAAAAAAAATTATAAACGATTGACAGCCCTTTAAAATAAAACACAAATACTATTCATTTAAATAAATAAATAAATTGTGTAGTTACACACAACAGTTTAAGCCAATATCTGCTATTTGAAGCTTTGTATAAATATATGCATTTTTTAAAATTATATTCTGATTGCTTGACAGATATTAAAAAAATACTTAAAATTTTGTGATTTTAAGTAAAAATATAATATTTTATTATTACATAAGGAATTTGAAAAAGAAATGGAGATTTATGTAATCAATTCAAATTTTAAATTTAAAAATATTGTCTAAGCAATTGTTTCAGACATGTGATAATCTCTCTCTCTCTCTCTCTAGGATTTTCAATTAACTGTTATAAAAAAATTTCGCAATACCATTGAAATAAGAAACACATTGAATTTTAATGCTATTTTAAAAAGCTATGCAACTCTTGAAAAACACTACTAAATTTTTACTGTGTCTACCAATATTAGGTTACAGTTTTCGAAAAGCTAATTTTTAAACAAACGGAATTTTAACTCCAAATTTATTAGCTCTTCTTTAATTATAATGAGGAAAAATTTTACTTTAAAACATTGTAACGCGTTTTATTTTTACTCTCCTCAAATTTATAATCTATTATTTCTATCAATACTATCAAATGATGTACAGGGTAAATATTTTAACAAATGTTCTAACAATTTTTTTTCGCTATATTTTTTCTCGAGTTATTTATGTAAAAAAAGAAACCTAATTTACATTTTACATACAAATTATTGTATAAATCGAATTGGTAGCGATATTTAACAAAAGAATTTCTGAGCTTAATTTCATCTGAACAGCCTAAAAAGGAATACATTTAATAAATGCACAGTTTTTTTATAAACATAATCACATTTTTTTTATAGAATAGTTTGGAATGTGCTATAAATAGTTAACATAAAATAATAAAAAATAAGGTTTGAAATTCCTATTCACATAATGTTTCAGTTTTTCTTTATAAAACGAATAAAACGTAAACAAGTCTAAGCCTATTTACTTTTTGAAACAGGAAAAATTTCAAAAAATCACAAAATAATAATAAAAAAAGATACACATATTCCTAATCCCTATACAAAAGGAGACACAAAACTAAAACAACGCCACAAGAATCTCAGAGACAGAGATTACTGGCGACATCGACCGATTTTTGGCGAGAAACTAGACTCAAAATGTCAATAATGCCACATGAAAGTGTCAATCGACGCTGCGAATGGCTCTCGACGTTAAATTTATTGTCTTTTCAAAAGGGATCAGGTTGACCTAAGTCTAGACAAAATGTAACCACTAATTAACTAAGCGAGATTACTAATGATCCAGCGGATCTCGAAACAAGAATCTCTATGATTACTCTAACACAGCACTTCGTCATTTAAATTTGCATTTATTACACACTCCTATCCATTAAATCAGAGCTCTGATGAAATAGGGCTGAAGAGAAACGGCGAATCTTCGAGTTGAAAATGAGATTTCTCGAATTTAATGTATGTTTTCTAAAATTTTCCAGATTCGATTAAATTGATTAATTACTTCAAACCAAGTTAAGAGCGTGTGGTGTAGATGCTAAGCGAATTTCGAATAACATATTCAAGCATTGCAGAATGAGCTTTTAAAATACAAAGCAATTACTTTGGATTTAGTTAATTTATAAAATTTTGAACTAATTATGAATAAAAACTTGCAGATTTAGTTATGAAGCTATTAAGCTAACCAAATTAACCAAAACTATAAAGCTAGGATTAGTAACACATTAAAAATATTTATAATAATGCAAAGAACATTTGCTTAAATAATTTACACTGTAAAATATAGTATTTTCACGAAAAAATAGTTAAGAAAAAGAGACTGGCATATTAAGAGATCGATTGTGATTGATTCTGTGATATTTTTTGCTTATCATTTTATACCTATTCTAGACAATATTATCAATATCACAAAATAATAGGCAGAAGTCATTATAGTTATTATCAATATCACAAAATACCAGAAGATATTATCAATATCACAAAATAATAGGCAGAAGTCAGACCAATATATTGTAAATATACTATCGATTAACATCTACAGTGTGTTTCTAAATTTGGATTGGGTCACTTGAAAAATCATAATTAGAACTTTATTAAAGCCTAATATGAGTAATTTATCTGAATGTAATGTATATTATCTAAATATTTTGTAATATAACACAAAATGAGACAAACTATAGCAGTTTCATAAGTTAATTCCTCAGCACGAAAATTACTTTAGTTCGAAATGCAAGGATTTCTTAACTTTTTGCCAGGTAATTTTAAGATGTAAACAGCTCTTTTAATGGATGTGAATAATTTTCAAAGACTTAAATCTCGTACATTTTTATGCAAGTGATTAAAGTATAAATGAGAATACTGAAAGTGTTATAAGATAATCTATTCAATCCGCACTCATAACACTAACTGATAAAATATTTCGCAAAAAATGCCCCATTTTGAAATAAACTAAAAGCAGTAAGATATATAAATGCCCCATTTTGAAATAAACTAAAAGCAGTAAGATATATACCGTATGTTACATAAAATCGTAAACATTTAAAAAATTCACATAAGTAGAAAGAACTGGAATATGTGAATATGATCGGCGATAAATTGATTCAAACTAAAAGTGAATATTTTTAAGTAGAAAAACTGTTATATATATAAACACTTGTATATACCGCTAACACTTGAAAATCGTCAATGGACAGAATAAAGATTTTTCAGCATTTTAAATAAGTATTGTGCACATTAAAGACTTCATTAAAGTTCAAAGAGAGATTGTAGGAAAGTTGATTTAACAAACTGAAAAAAAGAATTTTTTCTTTTACAGTTTAAGAGAGATCCCCGTTTTTCGTAGTTAACATGAAGAATAATCGACTTATTATTTCTATAGATATTGTATAGCAGGAATCCGTAATTGAGCGGAAAGAGTTTCTAATCAAAGATATTTTCCAAAAAATACTTTTTGAAAAACTTGTATATCTTTATATGTGAACCTCATTACATTTGAAAATGTTTGCCTTTTTATTTTGATTACTTCTGCATTATATACAGGATGTTTCGGGGTTGTTTAAAGTTCAAAAAAGGTTTTAAGATTTTATAATTCATTGACATTTGAGCTTTTAGGCCAGCATTGGACTTCCTTGTGCGAGTATTTGAAAAATTAGTATTGAGCCGAATTGATGGTATTTAATAAGGATTCATTTGTTTATTTCGATTAAATTTAAGGTTAATATTAAAAGATCCTATGAAATACCACAAGACTAAATAAACTAAAAAGTAAAATTTAAAAAAAATATTTTATGCATATTACATCAAAATAAATTACTAGTATTTAGAGCACTGCTTTTATAACTTTAAATAAGTCAAAGCCATTTAGAAAACACATCACAACATGCTTTAAACAAATTCAGCGAAAGTACTTGAATTTATTTGAAAAGGATTCATGCAAAACGGTTGCTAGTTCACAAATTCCAAGTACTTGGGTGTGTGAAATCCACCTCGATCTCACATGCTGTCTGTATTATGCAAAAGAATCGAGCGTGAATCCGTTTGAATGGAGGAATAAGCTATCTTACCAGTGAATCCTTGGGGACATCTGCAGGCGAAGGTGTTGACGGGGTAGATTGGCCTGAAGAGGAGGGTATCAGAAGAAATAAATCCTGAAGCGTTACCGAATTTCAAGACAGATAAACATTCTTCGAAATTCACGCAGGGTTCTCGAACACAAAGGTTGTCGTCAAATGGTAAAACCTATATTAGGAAAATAAATTTTGAATGCAAAATAGGATACCAACTCCATTATTAAACAATTCCGCTTTAAAATGTTTATTTGCGAAAAAAATATTCTTTACATTATTTTGGAAAACTAATACAAATCTATGCATAAAAACTGAGAATTCAATATAAAAAAAAAGTCTGTTTTCTAATTAACATAAATTATTGGAATTACATACATGATTAAAAGAGAAAACTTCAGTATTAATAGCAAAGATAACATAACTGAAAATTTGTATTACCTATTATAAAAAGTTTTAGTAGACATTAAATGAAAAGCTGTTTTAAAGGTATGACACAATAACTGTGGTGTTTCGAGAATTAAAAAGTTTTAATGAAATACAAAACAGTTTACAGTGTGTATAATTTTTGTCGGACTTTTATAGTATTTAAAGAGAGAATTCCTATAAAAAAATTCTATAAAACTGAATATAATACAATTTCGTATGGAGAGATATCTATTTAATATTAACATGTGCATCAGGAAATTTAAAAAAATTTAAGTAACAAAATTTTAAATTTTTGAGCAAAATTACCATTATACGGGTGATTATACTAATTAAAATTAAATATTGAACATTTATACTACTTACATTATAAAATTATAACATAAACAACATAAATAATTAATAAAATTAGTGATATGTTAAAAAATATAAATCACTAAAGATACAACGCAAGATTTCGAAAGTTAATATTTTGGAATATAGAAAAAGAAAATTATTCAACAATTTTAGTAATTATAAGTTATTAATGTACATTATAGCATATATTTTATTCAGAATTTCTCTGTAACAAAATGCAGTAACTTTACAACAAATTAAAATTATTAAATTTTTTACATATATTCTAGACGTGTGTGGCTAAATAGAACTAAGAAAATTATAAACAAAAATGATACTAACTCACTTTTATAGGTACAGCTTAATAATGCATATAATTTTCTTATTGCAGTAAAATGAAAATATACTTTTTTTATAATTAATACCAAAGGAAGCAAACTTTTTATGTGCTGAATTGTATTCAAGAATCTAAATCAATTATTTAATAGCAAATTATATTCAACAATCTAAGCATTAGAGAAAGTGACTGAAAGAAATATAGTTACCTGAACATTAGCCAGCCTAGCTAATATAGCCCTATTCAAATAGACTCGCTCCTGCAGATAATGAGGAGAATAATATTCATCAGGATCTCGAGAGCCGGGACGTCTGACTGAGAAGCTCACATTCAAAATTTTTGCTTCTACGTCGGTGTCATCCTGATTAAGAAAAGATCAAACATGCAAATGAAGATAAAAATGCTATGAATACGCCTATTTTGAAATATGTATATAAAGTAATAAAAATTGAAATTGTTTTCAAAACCAATTTCTATGTTTCGAATTTCATGCATACTAAATGAGAAAGAGTAAAGAATTGTAAATATTATTTTTTAAATATTATTATAACAATTACATTTTTATGAACAACTGACAGTTTAATTTGAAAATTTATGTAATTTTTAAGGTTGAAAATAACAATATGAGAAATTTTTTGGAATTTGAATATTTTTTATCATGCTATTATTAATTTATTAAATCACAAAGAAGTAATTAGTTGAACATGAAAACATAAACTACAAATAACCTATACTTATAAGGTATAAAATTCTGGTATTTATTCTTATTGACTTTACTATTCATAAATTTTTGATTCTTCATGCGGAAATTTTAAAGCAGCAACAAGAATAAATTGCCTATTTGAAATATGAAAACTCTATTTTTGCAAGTATGAATATATTAAGCCATTATTATTACTCAAAATTAAATACTAAAACAATTTGGATACTAAAAATGGTAAGCAATTCATTTAAATTGAATATAGGTGAGCATCAAGAAATAATTGTATATAAAAATTAAATGGAATATATGATAAACGTGAGGTGTTTATTATCCTTGCCGATTTTTTCGCAAATTGATTATTTAACAAGGTTTATAATTAAAAAGTTACCAGGAAAATAATTCTCAAATTGTTATCATCGGTTTTTTTCAATTTTTGTTTATACAGTCTTTTTATTGTTGTAAATAATCGAAATTATTATATATCAATTCATTTTCATAAAAATTCGAAAGAAATAATAAAACAATAAAATAAATGTTAAAAACTAAACTAAACTAAACACAGTGGCACGACAGTCCATTGGAAGGCGGGATCAAAGCTATTGCATTTATATCTATTTTCTTGATCGAAGGTCCTGGATGCGAAGCATATGTCTTGGTTAGGTGGTCAGCCTAACGCGAAACCCCTAGTGTTTGGTTAACAAACATACTTGGTATTCAGTTTTATCGACCCACTAAGGAGATGAAATTTTAAAATATTAAAAAAGGAAGCTAAAAATTAGGAAAATATATTTGATTATTTTATGTAAACTTTATTTTTTTCTTAATAGATTTGCATATTAAGAGATGGTTGTATCCACACGCAATACAAATCATGAATACATGCATAGCAGAAAGTAACATACTTTTAACTGACAAAAGAATAAAACCTTTCCAAGTAACAGGAATTGCTACATCAAATAATACTTAGTTTAAGAAGTTTGTAAAAAAGAAAGCGAAACATTACAAAAAACAAGTATCAGAAGCAGTCTCTCAGTTCACAATTCTTTGTATAAAAACTGAAAACGAGGAAAAGATGACCCAAAATTGATATGTGCTGGTCGAATATAAAAGAAAGAGCCAAACGGATTTTCAACGCGACCTTAGAGCTTTAACAGTACTCAAAAAGAAAGCAGATGATAAATCTAAAAAGAGACAGGATAGACGATAAAGACACTTTGGACGATAAAATACCGCCCCTATAGTTTGATGACATTTTAATGCTTCGTTTTATAAAAGGCTCGAGGGGGAAAAGCAAACGACAGCTTATCAATCATATTTGGGCAAATGTCGTAGAATATAGATCCGCCTTTCTTTAACTGCGAAATGGAAAAATGTTTAAACAAACTGAAGACTTCAATCATTTTCATCCGTATTTTCCTCACTAGCAAGAATCTTGTACATTTCCGCAAGAATATTTTAGTTTCGTAAAAAATATCGCTATACATAAGTATTTCCTTAATTTGAGGTAAATCCTAAATTTTTCCAAATGTTAGCAAATTTTGAATTATTTATTACGAATAACTCAAAAACTGCAAATGGATAAGCAAATGCCGAAATTACAAACTTAATATTAAAAATTTAATAGGACAAAAATTTCGAAAATTACTTTGTAACTTTCAATAAAATAATATATAATTGTTTTATATGTTTCTCAGGTATGCCTTCACAAGTACAATTAAACATATGTACAGCACAATGGATAACACAACACACTCACCCACCCACACACACCTTATACAAGTCACTGTTGAAAACGGAGATTTTGCACTTGAGCTTTCTAAATGCCTATTTATCGAGTTGAGTATTTGAGAATCTTTCGGGATACTTCACTTATAAAACAGTGTGAATATATTATATATATAGAATTTATTATCAATAAAATTTTTTTATTGATAATAAATATAATAGACATGCATTTAACTAATATTCAAGCGAACCTTACTGTAAATTTATTTGTAAAGTTAAAGTTACCCATTCTGCGGTTATCCAATATATAACAGTTGAAAACATCGTGACTTGGTAACAGGACAAGTTCTTTGGCTTTCCTCCTTTCCAATACAAAGATACAGCCCATTATCTATTAAACATTGACCAAAAATGAGATGCGCAACGGATGTTTAATATCAATAGCATGTACGTGTTTATAAACATGGCATCAATTCTACTCGAAGTCCAAAAATGTTTTTGACAAAATCAAATTTCACTGAGCAATATTAATTAAATTTCATGGCAATATTCTAAAATAAACTGTAAATACAAATATGTAGAAACAGTATGAAAAAGAAATAATACTTAAACTGAATGTCAGTGAGACATTGTTTAGCAGGAAGAAATATTATTAAGGAATGTAACGTGATTACTAGAGATTAATCAGTTTTCAAACAAGAGAGTCATCCGAAAGAGACACAATAAGTTCTTTCCCAGCCAGATTATACTGTCATTAGAAAATGGATAGCTAAGAATATTAACAAAAGGAATTATTTGAAACCAGAAGTGAAAATGCTTATTGATAGTATAACATCCCTATTCTAGAGCATGGATTTTCATTCTAGCTTTAACAACTGGGTACTAAATGAACACAGTGTGGAGAGAATTAGTAAATAATGTTCCAAACACGATAATATATTTATTAAAGGGAAAAAATGGAATAAAAATAATTTGATTTTTTTCATTTATAAAGAGATACTTTCCAAACATAAAAATGCTTAATCTGAACCCCCCCCCCCTACACACAAAATAAGATTGAAATTAATATATTAATAAATCAATAAAATAATTCACTACTTGCAGCAGTATCCTAACTTAATATTGGTACCAGAGTGAAAAGCTAAAATATTTTTATAGTATTTGAGAACATAAAAGAAAACCATACTTTTGGATAGAAATAAATAATAATACAGGTATATATCCATTAAAAATAAGATATATGGTTAAATGTTCGTCATCCTTTATTGGATACACAGATGACATCTTCATCTATTACTTTATTCCATTTACACCTTCGTTCACTTTAATTAAGAATTTACGCCTTAGGAACAAGACATTTTACAATGAATTATTAAAATTCAAAATAGCATTGTAATAACAGATCGATGCGTTTATAATTATGTATGATCAGGAATTTCCATCGCAAAACTTGAATCCGTTATCAGCCCATTACAGAAAGAGAACGACAAGTTAAATTTCTTGACAGGTGTAAACATTATATTAAAGATTTGAAATTAATAGAGCACAGTGAAATTTAAAAGAACTGGCGATGTGACTTATTAAATTCTTAGCAAATGAATATAAGAAATAGAGGATATCACATAAATTAATTTCTGTAATTAATTAAGGTTAAAATTTAGAAAAATAGAGCTTTGAAAATTAATACTAAATTTCTCATTTTACAGTGTGTGCCACTTAATCACTAAAGTTAATTTTCAGAATCCAACTAACTGTAGAATTTAAATTCAACATTGATTCACATCATCCTCAAACTTAGGGCATGTCAGAAATAGCATGTCTATGTAAAAATCATAAATGGCAAGTAATCGATTCTTACGTTTATCAAACATTTTTGGAATTTTTAAATCGCGATAATTTGTTCATTTAAAAATACTTATTTAGCCATGTATGCATAAATACAGTATATCAAACAAAAATGTTTAGTCTTAAACTTGTTGTTGCAAAAACAAAAAAACTATATCTAAATTTACATTTACTTCTTTATAAAACTGAACATTTCAATAACTTTAATATTTAGAGATAATCATAATTTTCATTTAATCATATAACCCTAATTCGGCTGTTAACGCAGAAGACGCTCTTTCCGACTTCATTCGCCCAGTCCCAGACATGCGGGCTTTCCTTCGTCAAATGTCATTAGTAATAACAACAACCCTAATTCAGAAGATTCTAATTTCATTGAAGAATTGAAGTATTTTTGAGTTATCAGCTTCTCATTTACAAGCATTGCACACTATATACATATATATTTTAAAATCATGTTCAAACAAATACAAAACTTTTGTATTTGTTTGAATATGATTGTTGTTTCCTTCATCTTATTTTTCATTTAATACTATCGAGCGTTACATAATACTTTGACTCTTCGTAACAACACAACTAAGATTATATAAAAAGAGATGGACTTTTTTTCTCTTCCTAAAGTATGCAATGAAGAGATTTACATGTAAGCATCTAAATCAAATCATGTTCAATAGTATTTCATAAAATATCGTTTTTTTAATAATTTTCTTAATTAAATCTTTATATAAATATTCTTTAAAAATATAAAAGTAACCCTGATAAATAATCTGTATACATGCTAGATCTTTATATATACAAATATACATAAATATGACGAGAAAAAAGTTTTTTCCCCATTTTTCTTAATTCTCTTATTTTTAATTTCAATTTTAAATTAATTTATTTTTATTTTCCTCACTCACACACACATTATATACACTAAAATGTATTTTTTATTTCTTACCAACAAGTATAAAGTAACGCTAAGAATGCATAAAAATTGTTTTTTTCTCGGAAAAAATGGGACTGGAACTTTGAAGAAATAGAATCGAATTTTAAATAGAAAAAAATATAAATTTCATCATCGGAAGGAGATTAACATTTTTGCCGCTCCTCGAAATCCTTTCCAATAAGTTATTTTCTGCTTAAGCTCCCGAATCGAAATCGATTTACTTTTTCATATTTATTCATACAGCAACTTATGGAAGGGGAAAAAAAAAAAAAAAAAAAAAAAAAAAAAAACACTCACCTGCACATTGAAGATGAATATATTTTCCTTCGGGCATGGGACAATGGCGGCGACTCCTTCCACAAAAAAATCGAAGAGGGGTGACAGAAAAGCAGTCTGTGACATGTCATCTAGCCTTACGGTGACACTGTTGAACAACATGGCCTCTGACACCAGTCGCACCTTCAGCTGACATTCAGCGTGTACCTCGTTGATGCCATCTGAAAAAAGAACGATAATAGCTATTGAGTCGAGAGTCAATGTAAAATTTAATTAACGTTTCTGTGCAGGAAAGACAAGATTATTTTAAAATGGAATACGTTGGTAATTTTTGAAAGGTGTCATGTATCCGTGTACGTAATTAAATATTTGCACATCTAGTGAATCACTTTTAATCGTATTTCACGGAATATTGAAAACATAAATTTTTATTTTAATGTGTTGTTCCAAAAGGAATTCATAAGCGGTTTTAACTTCCAATAAATGACAACAAAATTGTAGCTTTCTATGAGGTAATTTATGGTAAATTAATTTTAAGTAAAAATTTTTTTAATTTCCATGAATTCTTCGAAAATAGATTATTAAAGATTTGTTTTTTTTCATAAGTCAAATCATGAAAATTTTACAAAATCTCAAATGCATAATTGATAATCTGCAATTCGATTTATTATGAATAATGAAAATTCAACGATAAAATTTATAAAAACATAAATTTATTAATGACACAGCAAGAGTAAAATATAAACTAGAAATTACCCAGCTTAATGTTTCCCGTTTTGATTTAGAATTATGTCAAATGGAAACACTTAAAAATTATATAACATTTTATAATGATAAGTATGAATATCTGGTATATTGATATTGAGAGTTAACTATAATGAATAAAATCAGAAGTAGTTATTAACAAAAACCAGTTATAAGAAATGCTTTATTTCACAGCAATAATATTTCTAAAAAATATAATATATCAAATAATTTAATTTTTTTCCTGTATAACAAACTGAAATTTTTTAAGAGTACTCATGAAATATTACGTATAGTGACTTAAATTTACTACGTTATTTAAATTTACTACGTGAAAACTTATTAAATATATTCACATAATCACATTTTATGCTTTATGTATTAATGTTGATTTTTTTACTAAACATGATCATATAAATCCCATTTAATGATGTTTTACTTATACTGAATAGTATTTATTTATATATAATATTAACAATTAAAACAAATTGTTTTTGAAACAAGCACTTGTGAAACTATTTTCCAACACCAAACTACTTTTGTTTTCGAATTATGACAATATTCAAGGTAGGATAGCTGTATTAATCGAATTCGAATGTTAACAATTTGAATATTGAAAGCAAAGTTAACAAATGTATACTAGCTTTTAAAATTATACATTAATTGAACAGAAGATAGAGATACTAATGAATATCAGATTATTTAAAAAAAATGCTGCATTAAACAAAGATTTTTTTAATGCTATCTATCATTTTGAGTTTAATTTAAATTTCACAAAGAAAAAGTTTCACAAATGCGAAAAATATTTATTACTAAACAGAAATTAATGAATTATACAGATTTTTAGCTCTAGTAGTTGTAAAACTATTCTATAATTAGTTTTGAGAATAATAATGTAGATATACTCAAATATGCTCGTAGAATTATGCTCGTAAGAAAAACAAATCTGTTAAATACTTTTAACAACATTTAAATTAAAATGAAAAGTAACCTGTCAACTATTTTTACTAAGTATCTTTCATTGTTGTTAATCGTATAAGTTATGTGTAAAAGTCTGTTATTACTCAAACCGATCATTGAATTACTATCAACAACATATAAGTTGGGAAGCAACTATTATCTTTTCCTCATTGTTCTCAGAAATTTAGGAACATTTCAAATTATACTTCAATGTTATTTAATATTACACAAATGACGTGGCAGTTCAGATTTTAAATCACATTCAAAAGTATCTCTAAATTTATAAGTCGAAATAAGTGATAAAGGAAATACTTGATTGGGTATGTATATGCAACAAATTGTACAATGCTACAGCGTTGAGATTTTAGACCCTGACAACGAGCTCAAATACGATTGATACGATGCTTTCAGCTGGATCAAAGATCAAGAGCATTACCTTGAGTTAAACGTTAATTTGGGTTACCACGGCTTCTCAACAAGGACTGGAGCACATTAATTATGAAATACAGACAAGGCAAATTTATTATTCATTGGAGTAATTTCGAACAGTTTATTCCAAAACAAGGTGCACAAAATTTGCTTTAAAGAAAATGCAAAATACCAACCATTAAAAAAATTTATTCACTTAGTCTAAATACAAAATATACTGCATAAAAATGAAATTTAGATACTCCTATTAAATAAATAACTGTAATTTTAATTTTCATCTGCAAAATAAATTACACGCATAGTTCACACCAGGGGATAAAAGCCATGTATCCAAATGATTAAATCTCACAGCTTGAAAAGTAGCAAATAAAAACAAGGTAAAAACAGAAAAACAACGAAAAATGGCTAACGACTTTACCATTACTTTGGGGAGAAAAAGTAAGCAAATAAATAAATCTGGGAAGATTCGATAAATGAAACGTGAGTACTGACATATAAATGATTTCCAACAGTTGGATTGGAGCCGTGCCACATGAAAAGAAGACATAAAAGTAAAATATAATTTTTTTACCTTCCAGATAGTACTGTTTTGGACGAATTCCAGACCTACCAAACTGTAAGCACCAATATTTATAAGGATTCTATCTAAAAAGCCATCTTTGTTTTTCAGACATAAATGGTGAATGGAAATTGAGTGAATGGCTTTTAATATTTAACAGAGTCTTTTTATCAGTGGTGCTACTAAGAAAATGTAATTAATATTAGATTTTTTTAATTATATGTTTATAATAGAAGGATTTAATTGAAAAAAATTTATCTTGATCGCTGCAGTATCACTATATATGGAAAGAATTTAAGTTTATAATATAAACTACTGCATTTCATACTTAATTATGATTGAGCATAATGAGTTATTCCCAATACAAAATTTTAGGTAAATTGAAGACAAGATTTGAAGGTAATTTGGCTGCCTGTCTACTTTGATGTAAGAAGCCCCATTCCTTTAGTAGTAGAATGTAGGGAGATTAGGACAACAAACGTTGAAATTATATATATGAAAACTAATGCGTTAAAATCCGATAGCTGAGTAATATTTAAAAATTACCTGTTGTATAATGTACACACGCAATTTTCTTCAGGTTCGCGGTTGTCAGGTTGGGCATTCGTTATCGGAAGGTAGTGAGTTCGAATCTCGAAACAAACAATTTTCCGTCGTGTTCGCTAATGAGTGGTAGGCACGTTAAATATGTTGTATTCGCAATGTTCTCCATGTGAAATGATATCTCTGGGTTGGCAAGCCAGGTATTGGAGAGTCTTCTGCTTCTAAGTTACGAAGACTCCCCCAGACTGCTTCTATTTAACTGGTAGAGCCCAACTCTTATGCCAGGGTTAGTTACATGGGACTGGTGCAACAACAACACAATTTCACTTCATACATATTTCAGCATTACAATCCCTAATATAAAACTAACTATGAGACTAACTAATCTAACTATGAGAAATAATTTCTTTGTCGAAAAAGAGGTTGAAATTTTCATGTCTTGTGGCTACATTATTTCATTTCCGTTGAGGTTAAGACTAATATAGAAATTCATTGATGTTTTCAACCGTGAAACTTAAAAGATTAATAAGCTCTTTTTCACATTTAATTATAAATTAAAACATACTTCTACGTAAATAAGCTTAAAATTCACAATTCCCTAACAATGAGGAACATTGAGTGTGTGTGAATTTAATTTTGAAAGAATTTTGAACGCTGTGAATGGAAAAAAATCTGTAATAAAAACACTAGGAAAGGTATAAATATGGATTCATTGTAGAAAAATAAAAACTTTATTTCACCTCATAAATAGGAGTTCAAATTTAAATATTTATAAATTTCACAATGAAGTATATTTTAGAAATCAATTGTACTTTCGGCACAACATTTTTTAATACCTATCAGCTTATTATTCAACATAATTTAATTTCCATGGTATAATTATTTCTTATTTTTTCAATTCATTTAAACACTATTTAACTTAATTTATTTCAATACTTAATCACCTTTAAAATTTCTAATTAAATTTAGCATCGAATTCCCAAATTCTTTTAACGTCATGAGTGGAATTTCTTGCTACTTGTATGAAATTTCCCGTAAAGGGTAAAGTCAGTTGACAATAATAAAAGAAACACTTAAAAATACCAAATGAATAAAAAGAAAAATCAATACTAGTGGTGCTTTTAATTTATAAATATTAAATGCTTAATCGAAATCATCATTAAATATTTTAAGAAATCCTGTAGATTAAAATTTATTAAATAACATAATTATAGATTTAATTCATATTGCTAAGGTAATTGTTAATGCAATACTTAAATTATACTTTATTATACTTTACTTACAGCCTAAAGCATAAATGTTTGTTAGTGTATCATAATACATTAATGATTGTAAGTACGGACCGAGTTAATTTCTTTGAATAAGATTTGATCCTAAAGAAACAAATTAAACTAAAAGCAAAAAAAAAAAAAAAAAAAAAAAAAA
>JAPDSC010102682.1:85894-102464 GCA_026290005.1 Latrodectus geometricus | reverse complement strand
AAAAAAAAAAAAAAAAAAAAAAAAAAAAAAAAAAAAAAAAAAAAAAGCTGTTCTTTTAAACAAAATACTCGTACGAAATGTGAATTTATTATGCTATAAACTCCAAAAGTTATTCTGAGAGCTCGGCTTTATTGAAATCCAAAAAACAGCTCCTCCTCATAGATAAAAATAAATGCAACACGGTAATAATAATAAATATAACTCCAAGATTGTTACAGTGCCTTATGGCTGTAAATGGAAGAGATAAAAGTCACTGAATAAAATAACAGCAACAAAATAATTACAATAAATATAACTGTTGAATATAGTTATAGTATGATAAGAATAAACAGAAGTAAAAAAAGTTCCTTTGACTACACATAAATCGACGACATTAAAAGGAAATAAATATAAGAAGGAAAATGTGCTATCGAAATATTAAAACATCCCTTCTGAATTCCAAAAGAGAGCAGCTCGCTTTACCCATCCAATGTAAACGAAGCGCGAAATTGGAAAGCACAGAGATAGATAGAAAGAGGAACTAAAATCTTCATACATAATAACGAGCGTAAGTCGACAGTTTTTAAGTTGGAGAAATTCATGTCCCCTTAGAAACCGAAGAGGGTGGAAAAAAATACCATTCGGAGTGAGAGAAAATGTAGTAAAAGAGTAGTCCAGGTAAAAGCGAGACCCACGAGATGGTTAAAAATGTGCTTAGCATTCAAACTTTGGCACACACGCGAATCGTAACTTTAAACCATAAAAAGTATCTCGGAGAATAAGAGGAGTGAGCGATGTTTTATTAAGGGGCGGGAAATAAAAGATTTCCGATGAAATGCGAGTGAAAGACGGCAAAAAGCAAGAGGTAAAATAGGTCTTTGGGGAGGACGTGACACGAAAACTACAAATATTCCTCATGTAGTCGCAATTCGTAGATTTCATCTGTATGCGAGTAACGCCGCCGGCATATATGTGTGAATTACTTAAGAGTTATGGAATCTTTCATATGCTGCCTTTTTCTAACTGGCTCTCGTCAAATAACTGAGGGAATTCTTTTTCGAGAATAGGCCCACGCCTTTGTGTATGCAAATGAGTTAGAAATTCGAAATTGATTTCGTTTTTTGCACATTATTTTTCTCTTTCCTTTAAAATGATAGTTTTTTAAAACTATCCTTGAGAACCTTTAAATTTAAAAAACGATAATTGTAGTAATTTTAGGTGATTTAATATTTTATTTGAAATTTAGTTATAAAATAATTATAAATGAAACTAATTAGTAAAGAATAATTCTGTAAGACATATATATTGAAATATAGGTTTGTTGAATTTAAGGTAAAATTAATCATGAAATAATGTCTTCCGTTAATAAATTTGATCATTCAGCATATAAGAATATGGAACACATAAAGTTTAATACAAATTTTAACAATTCTATATCTAATTTAAATAATAAGAATATTTATGCGTTTACATATTTTATATCAAAGTGTGTTTGTTTTTGGATATATGTATTTTTTTTTTTTATTTTCAACACGCTAGAATCAATAAATAATGATAATATTTTCTGTAGTTTTAAGATGTTAATTTTCTAAAGCGATCGCAAAGTTGAGAAATATTTATTTAATTAAAAATGAATGTTACAATTTTATTGATATTTAGAGAAATACAGATAGCTGGGGAGTCCACATTACGCAACTGCTACCGAAATATAGAAGCAACCAAAGAAATTTACAATATCTGTTAAAAACTGTCAGATTTAACATCAAATTTCACAGCTTAAATGTAATAATCTGACAGTGTGGTTTCATACATTATATTTCTTATCTGTAACTAAGATTCTATTGCAAAGAGTAACGATTGAATCACAAGGTCACCTTGATAAACATTTAAGTATATTTCAAGATTTATTTTTCTTCAAAAAGCAAAGTAATAGATTCACATTTTATCATATAATAATAAAATTCGCAAGATACAGCTTTACCAATACATTAACTCAATAATTAACAACATAACAAGATTTAATTAAAACTATATGCAATAGAGGAATATTAATTTTTAAAAATATATCGTCATAAAAAGTTTTCATTCTTAATAAAAAATACATGTATAGGATACTAAAATTGTAGCTTTAATTCCATAAATTAATAAGGCATACATTTAAAAATAAATATTAATATTTATGACTATGTACACGTTATTATACAGTAATACAAGTCATATTGTAATATTCATCAACAAATACAATAATCGGAAATGTTGTTGTATCCCGCGAAAAAAAAAAGTTGTAATCGATAATGGAAACAAATTCATTTAATTTGTCCTGGAAGCACAATACTTAATGAATCAATAAAGGTAATTAATATCAATAGTTGAAAACGCTTCAAAATCGAAAAGCCTTTTGGCATCGGACATAAAGTTCCTGTATATATTTATCGTTACATTTTACTGTATATCGCTGTAATCGATTATCTAAATCCCAGAGAGAACTTACAATCCTCGTACTAAGACTTAAACAACTATTTTCACTAATAGGCACGTCCCCACGGCGTATCACGCAGATACATCTCGAAATGGGGAGCACACATAAAACTAATCTTACCTTTACGTACTACGATAAAGCATCTTCCTCGAAGTAGGAAATACTATAGTAGCCTATTAGAGTAACCCATTCGAGAGTAAAGAAAAGCCTCGAGTTATAGCTTAAAATTCAATCAAGAGTTTTTGTATAATGAATTTATAGTCTCTAATCAAATTCTTTACAATTGGTATTTCACATTTATTTTGATGAACATAGTCATAATGGTACAAATTTTTCATGGAATAGAGAATGCCAACATGAAATATCTCTTGAAAATATCTTATTTGGAATATAAAAGACAGTTCCTACAATGATAAAATAAAAAAAAAGATGTTCCATTACAAATGATGAAAAATACAGACTTAAGACAAAAACATAAAAATAACAAAACAATATATAATTTTGCACTATATAAACAATGATTTTAAATTCGGAGCTATTTACGCAAGAGTTTTGACTGTTTTCTATTTGCATTTATCATTCAACAAGAATCGAATAAACATAATACATATTTCAATTTTAACTGAAGTTGGTAACTTTTCACACAGAAAATATCAAATAAGTTTTGATTTTTAAGTATGAAAAAATATTTATAAGTTTATAAAAAATAAACGCTACTTCTATGTTTATTACGACTTTCACAAATAAAGCCCTTTTCAAGTCTTGAAAAAAAAGTTTATTGACCACCCATTAGAGAATAAAAATATGCCTAAAGTGATAGCTTAAAATTCAATCAAGAGTTTTAAGCTATCACCCTAAGTAAATCATAAAGTTGTGAGCATAATGTAATTTATTCACAAATTATGAATATTTAGCTAAAAAATAGAATTTCTTAACAATAAAATAAATACTAAAAATTAAATAAATATTAAAAATATTATTTAGAGTAATAAATCATTATAAATATATCAAATTTAATTCATACAACAAAATCACACCCCATGTACTTTTTATGGATTTATTTACTTTTTTTGTATTTTTTATCACTATAGAGCTATAAAAATGCAAAGAATTCACATAAAAAAATTAAATATGGTATTTCTTTGAAGCGTTGAAATACCAGTTCAAATAAAACATTCGAAAAAGTGATGGAATTTTTTTTTATGCGGGAAAATTAAGCGGTGAATTCGAGTAACGTTTATCGCTTCATCAAGCTTCAGCAAACAAAAAGAGAAAGAAAGTAGAAATAGCTTTTTCGTGTCATTTTCTAAAACAGTCAATAAGGAAAAAAGAAAAGGCCGCTTTGACTTTCACATCCGTTAGTCAGAAAAGTATCAAAGTTCGTATCTCTCAAAAATGCAGAGAAAAAAAAAAGTTTTTTTAAGTAGCTCAGTTTCGTATATTGTAGCTGTAAAAAATGAATACATTGAATATAAATTGAGACTGTACAAAAATTGACAGCCTCACTAAATAAGTCAAGCTGTACTACATTTAAATGTTTTTTTATGCAATGAAATAATCAAGAAAAAAATAAAGGAAATAATAAATAAACATTTAATAAAAGAATTTAATTAAATTTATTCCAATTTACATTGAGTTTAGCTTGTGTTATGGTAAATATATAGTTAATTGTACAAAAGAAAAAAGTATACTTGAAATAAATTCATTTTATTTTATATTAAAAAATAATACAAAATGGTTATTCGAAATTAATTCTCATAAATAAATAATACTATTTCCAATCCAAGCAAAGCGAATAACATTATTTTATGTTTATTCTGAAAAATTATATAAAAAAATGACATATGAAGTTGAATTTTATAACATACCAAAAATGATTTGTTGAATATGAGATTTGGATCAACTTAACAGCATGTATCCATATAATTATAGCCATTGTGACAGTTGTTTCTATGCATATAGATTAAGAACTGAGCCAAAAAAATTAGCTTTGATTAAACCAGTCGAAGAATATCTCGGTAATAGTTTCTTGGTTTAACTAGTTTATAATTAGTTTTGTAACTGAAATATAAGGCGGCTGATGTTAAAATAATAGTTCACTCTATAACTTTGATGTCATTCTATTAAGATGATCTTTGATGAACAGGTTTCGTTTAAAACAAATTCTTCTTAAATAAAAAATAAATATTTCAAACTGGCAAATTTTAGCACAAGTAAAAACTTAGGGAAATATGAAAAGGAAGAAATTATAAATTTTTAAGTAAAAACGTCCATACACATAATTATTCATTCTATAAAGAATTCTTGGAGTAAATTTCTATCAACAAAATCTTGATAAAATCAAATATTTTTAAAAGCATTTAAGCAATGTAAGCCTTTATAAAATAAACAGATCTCCCACTGCAAACAATACATATACTTCCCACTTAATAACTATCGAATTAAATAATTTAATTGAATAAATATTCAAAATCTTATGAAAATAAAGTATGATTTTAATTTTGATTGCTTATATTGAAGGGTTTGAAATTATTCAATTACATTCATCGATTCAGAAAGTAATCTGCATAAACATGTACCAGAATGTTATTATAAAATCAACCTATCAATATTCTCATTTAAAATAAGTACTTTTGTTGTTATTACAGCTTAAATTTTCAAGATAGATTCATATTGAGGTATTGAGAATCATTATTTTCTCTAACTTCTCAGAATAATAATTATTTTCCTTTATTTCTTTTAGTTTGGGATTGTAAGTTAAGGGCTGCCACAAAGAATTATTTACCCTTGAAAAGTTTGATTAGTTACTGCATCGATTTTTGTATACATTTCAGGAGAATTTTTGTCCTAGTTTTTTCACGGTTGTCACAAACTTCATATCAAACGATGTGCCTTTTCAAAGCAATATAAAACTAATAAATAATTCATTTATTTTAGTTTTTAAATATTTTTAAGGACAGAAAAATGATTTTTATCCAACCGAATCCATTAATAGTATGTTTAAAATAACACTATTTCGAAATCAAATTGGTGAACTATAAATTGAAAATTGTATTCGTTTAATTTGCAAATTTTGTTAGAATTTTCTATTAAAGATGTTAATTCAGAAAATTCTTTAAACATTATAAATTAAGTGTTTGTTTGAAATTTTCAAAATAAGAAATAACACAACATAAGTGTTCTCTGAATGGACAGCAAAAACTATTATCATTTTACGGAAATGTTTAATCTAATAATACAATATAGCAAGTTATTTGTAAATAACTTACAGATGATGATCATATTAAACCAAGTAATCAAGAATATTAATTTTTTTTATGTTTATAGTAAAAAAATATGAAAATATAACTACATTATAATAATGAAAGAAACACGTTAAGAATATTTTTATTTTTCCAAATAAACTTAATTTTAATTAAGTTAAAGTACTCTGTTTAAATTATTTAAATAAACATATTGATTCAAATGGTTTTATTTGAGATCACAAAATATTTCATAATAATATTAATTCTTGAGTAAAATTTCAACACAAGATAACACTGTACGTGTTATAAATTTTACCATTGTGAAAAATGTTAAACGTGATACAGGTGAATTAAAATAATTTTAAAATCAAAGAAAATGTTCTTTACTTTTCTATTAATAGTTAATAAAAGAAAATCTGTATACTATTGTAAGTGCAACATTTAATATATAAATATTCAAGAAAGAAAATGTTCAAGTCATATTTTATTTTGATGATGCTTCGGTGAATTTCATTCACAAAATTTCAATAAATAAATAAAACAACAGGAAGATTATTAATTATTGTTTGAAAGATTTTTTATTTACTAAAAGCTATCGAAAAATCCTGTAACGAAGAAAACCCTTTAGAGAAATGCTCATAGAATTCAGAAAGAAATTTTAGGAGAAAAATATACACTAATATTAAAGTCTAATTTATCAACCTATACTTAATAATTAACAAGACAAAAGTTGCATAAATTTGTATGATTGCGAAGACAATTTCATTTAAATAAATAAAATATAACAGAGATCATGAAATGAAATGGATATCAGAAAAGATTAATCTAGATAAAATAGCCTTTTTAAGAATTATAAATAGGCATCTGAGACTTTTTAAAGGAACACTTTTATATTTTACATAATTTTTAACATTATTGACTTTGCTTGAAGCCATTATCTTTTAAAACTAAAAGATATGACCACGCATAATAAATGAAAGTAATCAAAACAGGTTAAAAATAAATCCCTCGCTTGAATTTAATTTTTTTTTAAAAAACACATATGACTCAGTTATGATTTAAAGGAAAGATTTTAAATATATTTCCACTTTAAATATAAATAATATATTCCTTATTAAAAATTTTAAAAATCGGAAATCTTTATTGTAAAAATCAAATTTTGAATTAGTATTGTCATATAAATCAATTTATTTTACTGTAGTTCAGAATTTTTCATAAGTTTTGAAAGTATTTGTTTCTTGTCATGTTCCTTGCATAAATTATTCAAAGTTGTGTGAAAATACAAAGAAAAACCTGTTTAAAATAATTTTCAAATAACATTACAAAGGGCGTTTGAGTTGCATATACATTCATTTGATGACCTTCTAATGAATAGAATATATATGGCATATATTAACTCATGCAAGTTGCTTGTTGTCCAGATAGTTAAAATTTATAGCAAGGGGGGGGGGGTTGAATGGATTTCCATCATTCTGTTCTTTTCAGAAATGATCGAATAATTTGTAGAGTGATAAATGAGAGTAATCTATAGTTTAATAGACGTAAGCTTGAATTCCATTGCTGCTATTTAAATTTTCCCTAAATATGAAGCATTAGATATTTTAAGAAACTAATTTATTTCGCTAAAATATTTACATCATTTATTTTTCCAATATTCACCTTTTTCCACGTAATCTAGAATTCGCGAAATCTTCACTGTACGAAACATATTGACAATTTGAGAAGAATGAAGGCAAATCGGAATAACAATTATCATTGAGGACTTTACTTTCAATAAGAAATATAACTGGTAAAAAGAAAATTCCAAGAATATGGATTCATTCATTATTTTTCAAATATTTTTTTTATCTGCTGCAATTTTTAATTCTTTATGGATGTTTAGTTGTGTTAACTAATTTTAGATTTTGTTATATTATTAATAGAACTACATATTTATTAAGATTCATTGGAACAATCACATTTCGTACTAAAAAAATATTTTTTTAGAAAACTTAAACTAAAAAACTTTATTTGGTCTATTCCATTTTAATGAGCAGGATGTTAAAAATGGAAATCAACAAAATGCAGTACACAGATTTTCTTTGATAAAGGCGAAGATACATGTCAGCAGTTGAAAATCAGGAATGGTGTTCATGATCTCGATACTGTGACAGCCAATTACATGTAATTTTGGTTTCATCGATTCCATTTAAGCATACGTTAGAGATGGACCTCGCACGGGTAAGCCCATCGCTGAAAATATCGATAAAATCACAAAATGTCAGAAGTTGACAAGCATATCAGAAGTTATCCAGAAGTTAAAATTTAGCCAAAAAACAATTTTAAATCATTTAGAGAAACCTAATCAAAAGCATGTAAATTGTTCATTTAAAAATAATGCATTTATTTTCACCGAAATTAATATGCAATATGTTTATTTGTTTACTTTAAAAGCATAAACAATTTGTGTTTGTGATAGCAAATAATAGCATTGTTTTTGGTTTGAAAGCATAAGTTATAATTTATCAGCATTTAAATTGTCGATTGATTTAAAACTACAAACTGGGATTAAGCCATGTATTTAAACTCAATTATGATTTACTACATTTTTATTTCGTTTTAATTATTTTATATCTCATTTTTATGTTAAAAAAAATAAAATTGAGGGAAAATAGAAAATAAAGTAAAGTGTCTTTAATCTATGATTGAAAACACTATCTAGATTTTTTTTTCCTGTCAATTGAATTTTTCCTGTCAATTGAACAGTTGCCAAAGAATCAATCTTAAAATTAATGCTGAAAATCATTGAAATTTTGCTAAGCATATACATAAGACTTTGAGCCCTTTTTTAATGATATTTATTGACAAAGGAAATATTGGCTGAGACAACTAGACCTTTACAATCCTATCAACATTGCATTCTGCTTAAAATAAAAAATAAATAAATAAAATAGATATGATGCATTTCAATCAAAAGTGCAAGAATGTGACCAATTGGAGCAAAATGTTTGAATATTCTGAACGAAAAATTATTTAAGAATTTCATTCAATCATTTACAAAAAGTATGAACTGAAATTATAAACAGAAAAAGAAAATAAGCTTCGTCAATGCTGTATATAAATGCTTACAACAAATTTAAAATATTATAAAATATTGTTATAACATTGATAAATTTGTAATTTATCAAAGCTTAATTGCATGTTAAAATGATTTTTTATTAATGCGTGGATGTAGTAATAAGTAACGCGATGAGACAAAGAGTGAATTATAATTTAAATGTGGGTGAAAGTTGATTAACTATATTTGCAAATATTAAACCCTTAACATTGAAGTATTATTTAAATGGAACTGATAAATGTTAAAACTAAGATGATTGGATCTTCAATATAGATTTTTTCAACTCATGATAGAAAAATAATAAAAATGAAAAACAAGAGGCTGAAATAAGCAACCTAAAATTTAAACTTGTTTATAAAGCGATTTAATAATCTTAAATAAATCTGTTTTTTCCTTTAACTGATTCCTTTTCGTGTAGCCAGATTCACTTTGAAGAACATTTTCCTCAAACAGAAAATCCGCATGGAAACTGGCTTTCCTTTTAAATAACAAGGGATCTTTTATACCCCAGCTCCCTTTACCTCTCTACCTTCGCTTTTGAAGTTTGCGACTTAAATCTCGGAGAGAGAAAGTTAAAAAGTTTTATACCGCAGCTGACTCAAGCGATTTTTATCCCCTGCCAAGAAAATAACTACATTAGTTCCCAACGTGTTTTAACGTAGCGGAAAAATATATCCGATAGCTTCAGCCTCTTAGTATAAATCTTAAAGTAAATATTTGCCAGAGACCTTAGTTTCAATTGAATATTTCATTTCAACATGTCTCAAGAGGAATGAAAATGAAATCGTACTGTATCTTTATAACGCCGATATTTAATCGCCATCGTTTTTTTTAAAGTGGTTAACTGATGGTATTATTACCTTATATATGTAATAATTAACTTATTATAATTAACTTATATATGTGATCAAAATAAATTGAAAAAGCAATGTTAGTTATAATAGTTGTTTTCATCAGCCAACAAAATGTTGATTTCAAATGTGATTAAGCATTCAATTTCGTTTCTTATTTCAGCACTTTTATACAATACATTATAATATGCAACAAAATAGTTAAAGTTTAATTAGGAATAACAAATGCTTATTTCAGATATTTTGTTAATTTTACAGGAGTTAGGAAATTAATGGCTATGGTGATAAGTAACATAAGCATTTGATCACATTGATTTAAATCTTAATGATATTGAATACAATTTTGATCATAGTGATTGGAAAATTTCCAGTCTTAATCACATTGATTGAAGCAGTTCCAATATTGTGATCACAATGATTAGAATAGTTTAAATTATTTCAGATGGATGATAAGTCTCAAATCACTTTTCTGCATTATATTTAAACATTATAATTATTAACAAAAACAGAAAATTTTATTTAACTGATAAGATAGTAAGAAATACAAAACGCTTAGTGTACTATAATTTAGTCGTAAATTATAGTTACAACTAAATACGTAAAGCAATGATACAAAATTTTAATAATAAAAATGAAGTATTACGAAACAATGTATTAACAAAAATATAGTATTAGACGAGTATTTCAGATTAAATCTGCAATTTGTAGTAAGCATATCTTTAACATTATTCACAATTGCTCAGAGGAATGCATGACTAACCGAACCATGAAATAATAATATATAAGTTTGCGTCTTATAAAATAAAATATATGCAGGAAAAATATAAAGTGTTCAGTTAATAGAGAATAAACTACATTTATAAATAAGTAACATGAAACATAAAATATGTTACATTATTTTAAACATTCAAATAATTATTTAGTAAAATATCTAGATACCAAAAAAAGTAATTATAAAAATAAATGATATTTTGAAATATTAGCTATCAAATTTGTAAAAAAGACTCATAATGCGAATTTCAAAAATATTAAATATGAGTTTAATAACCTTATTTCCCTATTTTGTATTACATCATAAATAAATAATTAAAATGTTTACGTATAAAATCCATTTAATTAGAAGCCAACTGCAATACAAATGCATCATGGTTAAAAAAATGTAAAGCAACGCGATAACAGAATTGCATAGGGATTTTTAACTTTCAATTCTATATATTTCTAAATACAACGTTTTATCTTATATTTAAATTTAAAAAATAAAAAAAAAATTTTACTGAAAAAGTAGCAAAATATGAAAAATTTCTGTTATATTTTCTGATTAGAATTGATAAATACATCTTAACAAAAATTATTTAACAAAGAAAGAAAATTTTTATTCTAAAAGAATATTGAAATGATGTTTGAGTTTCTTCTTTTTTCTTTCTTTCTTTGAAAAACGAAACGCATAATGCATAGGAAATTTTATAAAATATTTACTGTTAACATAAAAGGAAATTCTTTGAATTAAAAGTTTGAGAAGATCTTCAAAGGTGTCTGAAAAACACCTTTGAATAAATGAATAAACTACATTTTATATTTATTAAGTACGTTATGTATCCTGATTCTTTTCTCGTTATTAAAGGTAGTCAACAATTTTGGAATAAGTGTTGGTTTTTTAAATGCGAAATATTTCATGAATATCTTTAGTAACTTTCCGAAACACCCGAAAAAGGTAGCAGTTATAGAGTATATATTAGTAAAAAAATTCAAGAAAATTCCTAAATATAAAATTCCAAAAGCAAATGAAAGCGGTGTATATATTTAAGATAGGTATTTATTGTATTTTCATGCATGATGTAGTTTGCAATACGATTCCTATATGAAATACGATGCGGAATACAAAAAAGAGAAAAAAAAATCACGCGCAACGTAACCATACATTTATATTAAAATAAAAATAAATCGTATTGCAAACTACATCATGCATGAAAATACAATAGTTTTCTTTCAAAAATTCACCACGTTATTTGTTTTTGGAATGTTATATTTATGAATTCTGCTGAATATATATATATATATATAAACTTAAAACATCAAAATATATAAATATCAATTAAAATATAAAAAAGTTAAAAATAAAATATTTATATTATATAAAATAAAAAATTTATAAATATTATTGTTTAATATAATTACATTAATGGTATAGAAAATATTTATCTAATAAAAGAAAAAGAATTATAAAAACACATATATTGTCAGACATTTTAAAATGCTTCTTTTCGAATCCTAATCACACGTAACAGGTTATGCAAGTTTTGAATCGCGGGGGAGGTGAATACATGGTCTCCACCCTGATTTGCATTTCTTTTACGTCACCAGGATATAAAGAACGATTGAATTCAAATAAATTCTTGGGTAAAAGATCATTATTTAAGAAGAATTAGAGAGCTTTTACAAAGCATTAGAATAAAAAGAAAAAAAAGGGGGAAAAAAACAATTCTGAAGAGAAAAGATAAAAATACCGTTTATTAATTGCTCGTATCAACGACATACAACACACGTAAATTTACACTTCTAGATATATTTACTATGCAGCACAAGTTTCTTTAACGAGAAACATTTTTTAAATAGCATGCACAATTAGATAAAGCTATAAAAAACTTCAAGTAAAACTAATTGTTAAAGAATCATTAAAATATTTTTTATTCTATTATAAAATTGACATATTTAGTTTAGTAAAAAAGATTTACATAAGCACATAAAATTAATTAATTTCAATGATTATATAAATATTATTGTAAGAACTGTGTTAGATACAGAGTATTTAATCAATTTTTAATACAAATAATTATTTTATGAGATGAAAAAAAAAAAAAAACTAAAAATATGTAAAGAATTAAAACATTTTTTTTTATTTTAAAAATTTATTTCTTAAAATGTAGTAATTTGACATTGCATTATTTTTAATATACCAGAGAGAAACTAATAAAAATTAATGCTCGCTAAAATATCAATCAAAATCAATTAAAATTTAATTTTTAGTTGTAAAATTTTTCCCAGGTAAACAAATAAACTATAATTTTTCTGCCAAAAAATCATTATATAGTGCATAAATACCTAAATTTTAAAAAACTAAGCACTTATGCACTATATCCGTATATTTTAAAAATATTATTAAGATAAAGTTTTTTGACAAAAAATTGTACTAAATCAAGACAATCATGAAGAAAAAAAAATCTATGCATAAGACGACAGTTCTTATAATTAATCAATCTAAAGAAAGTTTTATTAAGTAATTTCAAAAATTTAAAAAATTTCATTTTAGGAAAAAAGAAAAAAATTAAATACAAGCTTTAAAAAATAAATGAGGATTATGCATTTGAAACTACATTTTTCTATGTTTTCTTAAAAGCTTGAATATTAAAACAAATTCATCACCTTGCAATAACTGAAATATCAGAACTAAACACAATTCACTTAACAAGTATCTTCTATAAGTAAAAAAAACAAAATTTCATTATGAAAAAATAAGTGAAAATTGTAAAAAAGAACTAGAACTGGATAAAACTTTTCATGTATTTTTAAGAGTCTATTTAAATACAAAAAAAGAGGAGTTTAATCGAAACATATTCCAAGCAATTGAAACAGTAGTGAAAATATACATGAGAATTTTAGTTCTAAAATTATCAAATACTATAAAAGATTAATATTGAAACAATGGAAATCATTATAACCTAATGTTACAAAGCTTAATAAGGCAGAGAACCCATACAATAATTGATTCCATAATTATAATACGTTGGTCTGCACACACAAGTTTGTGAATAGAACAATCTATTGATTCCAAAGTGCATCCCATATGAAGTCATTTAAATGCAAAACGCACTGGGTAAACACAGTAAAATCTTATATGCCCTCTGTATCTGCGTAAGGGAATTGTCATTTGCATGTCTTCATATTGCCTGTCATTCCAATTAAACTATAGATACGTGCATGAATTTGTATGAAAAATCATCAAATTCATAAACTTGAAAAGTACAAAGGTCAAGAAAAGTGTTATAAAATAACAAAAAACATAGAAACATGTACTTATAAGAGATTTCTTCTAATTTAATTATTTTTATTAAAAATAATTAAATTAGAAGTCATTGAAAAACATTTGACATTCATGGAAGAAAAGTCGACAACAGGAAACTTAGAAACACATAGAGCACGTTATTTACCAATACAGTTGGCAGTATTCACATTACTAACGTGATTTCACATCAGAAAAACTAGCGAAATTACTGAAAATCTATTGGAAACATTTCAAAATTCAAAGCAGAGGTGCAACATGCTTTTCTTGTTATTCAACAGTGAAGCAATGAAATTCTCACTTTTAACTGGTAAGTATAATCTTAACAAATGAATATGAACTAACGCTTATTTTTTATAAGAAAGCGTAAAATGCTTTCTCTTTTATAGTAATAATATATATATATATTGTGTACATGTGTGTAATACATATTAGTTACACATACATAATAGCTAAAATTATATAATTTCACTTATTACATATTAATAACAATAACAATAATTAAATTTTTTTCCGGTTCGAAATTCCCGAAGTGCTGTTGATGCATTACATTGATTCATATAATGCAGCTTCACCAGTAACGCCCGTTCCGGTAACGTGAGAGGCATGGCCACTGGAGATTGTTTACTCCAGCTGAGATTATTTGTCGGAGCTGTCTACTACTTGCTTTCATAGCCCCTATTACTGGCGTTGTCATCGCACAACATTTGCATTTTTCTTTGATATCTCTGTTTTATGCTAATTCATGTTATTGTGACCAACAGCAACGCCACAAAATGCACAAATGGCGGTTTTTGGAACTAAATTCTTTTTCACAGAATTCTTATTCCAATGTCTTGATTAGTCCAAATACCAAGTTTGGTGCCATTTCGGCTACTAGATCGCGCTACAGGGCACTCCGAACACTGTCACTTTACAAAAAATCGCCTTTTACTTTAAAAAATCTCCTTGCTTTGAAAAAAAAAATTATGTGACTGAGATTTCATATGTCCTAATGAAAAGTTGGAAGATTAAATTAAAAACTAAAATAAAGCCAACATTTTAATTGAATCATTAACACTCAAATATCAACTATACAGGTTGGTTCCAATTTTATTTAAGACATGGTAGCTCGAGATCCATTTTAACCCTTTAGTTAAGTTTGATGAGTGAGAGTCGTCACATCTACTTATTTCAAAACAATACAGTTTTCAAATATAGTTCAGTATTCAAACGTTTAACTCATAACTCCAAATAATTTAAACTCTTAGCTAATCATCATAGAATGACAAGTAAAAGTGAACACTGAATAGCCAACAAAAGCAAACCAAACTAATAGATATTTAAAAGCTGGTACTAATGACGCACTTCCCCATGTATCAAAAAATGAATTAAAATTTTTGGAATTTGCAAGTGACAGATATAAACAAAGTTTTTTCCTTTCTCCCCTGTAAAAGTCACTTTATTAAAAATATAATTGAAATAACATGTAGCAGAACTCAAATTTAAAAAACATCAATAATAAATAATGTGATTAAATTAATTGAAATATAAACAATGCATAATAAATTTTTCGAAAATACTGGATTTAGAAACTTTATGCAGAATTTTTAAATAAAGTAATATCTTATTTCCCAAAAAATAAATTGGCTTAAGAATAAAAAAGCTCACATCTTTTCCAGCTTAAGAAAAATTTTCCATGTGCATCATCAAAAATTAAATCGAAACTTTTTAAATCATTCTGGGTAAGAAGCTATTTTAAATTAACTCAAAAGCAGCGATAGAGTTTTATGCAGAAATGATTAATCATGGAAGAGTACTTGATAATAGATGAAATGTTTTAATCAATAAAACTACCCACCATTAAACAGTGTTATTATAACTCACAAAACATAATCAAGACAAGTTGCAATGTAAATTCATCGAATTTGAGATAATCTCAAGCAATATATCATGTCCTTCCTTTCATTTCAAGAAAATTTAAGATAATGTAATTACTTTGGCACCACAGCTTTTAACTCGTTATATTTGACAGCCGCAAATGGAAAAATGATTAATACTAATACGAATTTTCACGAGATTATTTACGCTAACTGCAGTTGCATTCCTTTAACTAGTTTGTGTCAATTTCTCAAGGGCTGGTAAACAAGCGGTAAAATGTTTGAAATCAAGATAAATGCTTTATTTCTAAAAAAGAAAAAAAAAACTGAATAAAAGGCTTGATCAGAATTTTTTAAATCTTTATAAAACGATAAATTTGATATTTAAGCATTTTTTAAGTAATATTTTTTACAATAAATTTTATATGAAAATATGAAATTCATTAAATATATAATTTTTTCCTATATTGTAAAGAGCAGAAAAGTATAACAAAATAATGACGTTGTAAATTGGAAAATATAATCATTCGGATAAGATAAAATTGATGAAATTTTTGTTATTCTTCCTTTTCTTTACATATATTAAAGAATTATCTAATGTAATAATGCAAAATTAAAAAAAAAAACTGATTTGTAAAGCCAAAACTGTAAACAAACCCCAAATTTTAATTATTTGTTTTAACATTTTTTTTTTTTTTTTTTTTTTTTTTTTTTACAATACATACTTTTAGTACATTTTTTCAACATGTTTCAAACTTTTCTTTTAAATAATCAATTATTAAATCAAACAACTCATCACGCGCATCAAAAACGCACAACTAACTATAATAAAGTAATATAGATAATATGTAAAATAACTTCTTGCTAGTTGAAATGAATTTTTATTTTAAAAAAAATAATAATAATAACGGAATTTATACTTCCAATGAAAATAAGTGAAGCAAGATAAAAAACATTATATATATATATATATATATATATATATATATATATATATATATAT
>JAPDSC010102682.1:44822-81432 GCA_026290005.1 Latrodectus geometricus | reverse complement strand
ATATATATATATATATATATATATATATATATATATACAATTATTCTAAAATGTTAAATGTATACATATACACAAATATATATATAAGCAATATTAGAATATTCATAGTATCATGTTGGTTAAATCATTCAAGGAAACTAAAATATTTTGAATCAAAATTTACATTCTTATTTTTATTATGATTAAAATTAAATTAACAATATTAAAATTCTAATAAGTAAACGATGATTAATATCTTGTAATGAGACAACTAGAGATTCTTTTCCCCACTACTTAGATTTAATTATATTTCCTTTATTGCGTTTACAATGGTTACTGAAAACTATTTTGCCATAGAATTTTCCTTTGCAATATATTCGGATACAATTAAGGCTGTTCTATTGAGCTCATAACGTTTAGTAAAAACAAAATAATAAAATACTCTTAATTTATTCTGCATCATTGAATGGTTAACAGTTTTCAGAGAATTCCAATCACATCGTCTTCTTACTCAAAGGCTAAAACCAATGAGAAGAAATTCTAAGTAATCCGACTTAATCCGAAGTCAGCGATGAATTTGTTCCAACCAATCCAAAGCAGTTTCCCCTAAAATTATATTGTGGAGATACAATGGCATTCCGTCGGCCCTAACTTCCGAATGATATTGAATTTCTGATATCCGAGTCCAAAGCGGAAGTCAACTTCGAGGATTGAGATTGACAATTTTACGGCAATCACGCGATGGTGCCATCGAATTGCGTCCAAATCCTCGCAAAGCAAAGGAAATAAGGAGGAATAGTGTTGTGTTCTTGGTCGATAGGGAATGTCACGGCTTCCGATTTCTCCTCCATTACGATGAACATTAGATTAGATTCGGCACGAGCCTTTGCTTAACTACTATTAAAAGCATTAAGCGACAAAGAGATCAACAATAAAATAATTAGTTATTGGAAAATTAATAAATAGTAAAAATTCATTGTTTTCTTTGATTCCTGTGGAATATAAAAATTTTTAATTGTTTAATGAAAAGATTAGAGCAATCGAAGTTATGTTTTATTTGAAGAAAACAATTCAAAACCTGCATTTACTAGATGCTTCGGCTAATTATAGTTTTAACCATCCATAAGAATATATCAGAGATGATTAAGAAACTATAATAATAAATAATATATATTAAACCATATTCGCCTTTTATCCGAAGTTAATGCACTTTTAGCATACAAATCAAAATTTAAACAAACTTTTCATGACACAAGAACACTTTCCAAGAGAATGCCAAAATTGATTTTTAGGATTCTCATAATGACAAACTAATTCAAGTTAATTTAAAAAAATTTTTAACATTTTTGAAGATTATTATTTTTATTAATAATTTATGTAACGTTTTTTTGATAAAGTTCATAAATTTTGTAAGAAATGTTATTAAAAATATTTAAATGAAAAATATTTTAACGCAATTTAAAAAATAGATATTTTTAAGCATTTGAGTAAAAATGACATTTTAAAGATAAGTGATTCATTTCATTCAAACAAATAAAAGTAATATTATTTATCTTTTGAATTTTATAAATTATAATCAATTTTGAAATGTAATAACTGAATTTTCATATACAATGAAGTCACATGCAGTTGCTTATGCAGTTGCATCTAGAAGAAAATACCAAATTGAAATTTTGTCCTAAAGTATATTTTATGTTACCTAAAGTAATGCACGAAACAACGGTGCATTTAAAAAATATGCACTGTCGAAATAAGCAAAGATTTGAAAAACTCTTCCTAGACATAGTATAAAAAATTTCCAATAAAGTTTGCAAAAACAGGAAAAGTCAATGCTATACATTGATTTCATATTTATAACTTTTATTTTTAAAGAATTTTAAGGGATTATTGATTCATTTTTTTTCCTTCAAAAAGAGATTTATTTTGGGAAAATGTACTTTCTTCATCGCGTGACATTTTCAAATATGCTAAATTTTATAAACTATGTTTCGTATTTTTCGGAAAACGTTCAATAAAAATAATTTTTGTAAAATTTTAAACAGAAATAGTTATAGAATATTTATTTAAAAATCAGTTACCTTTTTTTATAGCTTATTCTAAAACAGATAAATGTAAAGAATATTAAAAACATTTAATGATGTTCTTAAAAAAAATTAATGTTCGCGAAAATCTTTTTTAAAAAAAAGGCGTTGGTTAACATTTTTCGAGTAAAAATATAAATATTTCAAATATATTTCCTACTAAGATTTAAAATTCACAGTACTAGAATGGGCTTTCAGTTCTGTGAAAGATTGTAATATTAATGGACAGATTTCAATAAATGTCAGGAAAATGAAAGGTGATAAATATCATATTTCAGAGTATTTAGTTCAAATGAGAGTTACATAATGATTGTCTTATCAACAGTCTAAAGTTAAATCACCACTAAAAGTTTAAATGTTATTAGAAGAAATACAATTAAATATTCTGTGATGTAAATTAAAATTATCAGTGCGTCTATGGGGTCGCTTTAGGAACTAGACATTAGTTCGTAAAATCGTAAATATTCGTAAATTAGATACGTAAATGCGTGAAATCTAATGTAAGAATTTAGATGATTTATAATTTTTAAAAGCTTTCTGAGAATCTTAATTTCGCAAATTTTTTAATATCCAAACAGAAACATAATCATTTTGATTCTTTCATATCATTGAAAATCCTTTCTAAAACTACTATAAAATTATTTTAATTATAATTATCTGAAATTAAATTAAATCTATTTAAAAAAAATTTATACTAATATTTTAAGTGGAATAATTCTTATAAAAGGTAACACTATAGTAAAATCCTTATAGTAAATAGTTTATATTAGTATGAATTTCAACGCGAATTTCATCTATTTTTTACCACTTTCTAATGAATAGTTTCTAAAACTGTTAAGTAAAAATTATAATACTTATATTTAAATGTTAAAAAATAAAGACAAAAGCTTCTATTTTTTAGAATAAAGACCAAGAAGAGATATAAAACAATTTATTTGACATAGTAAATTGTTAAGTTAAATTATCAATGTAAAATTTCAATTTCTTATTCAAATTTACAAATTCAAAAAGCACTGCATATCACAATTCGATTTGAATTTTCAAAAACGCATTATATTTAATTATAATTCATGCTACACTTGTGAAAACATTTAATATATTTTCCAATATACATAAATTTAACCTAGTACAATTCACAAATCTAAATGAAACCATTTTAACATCAAATGTTTACTTATTCGTATCAATCAATCGCCCTTAACAATAATACCAAAAAATATTTAAAGTGGAAATATTTTTAACAGCATGAAATGGGCATTAAAAGTTAATTGAGAAAAAAATGGGCCATAAATAAAGAAAAATATAAAGATGTCTGAAGATTATGTCACATTAAACTTGTGATAAAAAAACTAATTAAAAATATTTACACTGAAAAAAAAACTGAGATTTCACGGTTAATAACCAAAGAATATCAATAAAAACGTTTTTTTATGTATCAATTGCATAAAATTATGTATGCAGAAAATAAAAAATAAAATTCTTCGCCTTAGGTTTTCGTAATATATAATAGCTTTCAAAACAAATATTTCACTAAAAGCAGCAAAAAATTTAAATTTAATCAATAGTATTATTAGTCTCGAATTAAAAACACTATATATTTAATGGTACTTTTCGTTGAAAAATAAGTGTAAAAAAACTTATAAAATCTTATGAAGGGATTAAAACTTGAACTGTCTGGATTTTTATAAAGGTAATGTTTAGAAGAAAAATAAAGTTTTTTTTCTACAGATAATATATTACTGCAAAAATCTTACAAATTTAAAAAATTAAATGCTGCGATTTAGTCCACAGATCTGTAATTTAATTCTGAAACACAAAAGTTAAAAATAAATTTATTGTAAAACAGAAAATGATTTCTTTTTTTAATTACAATTATTAATCAGTGGAAAATATAATTTATCGAAATTACTAATTTAAGCTAAACATTTCAGATATTTTATCTCTTCTTGGAAAACTTTGAATAAAAAATCTTTAAAATTTCGGAAGAAAAAGTATGAGTGCAAAAATTTATTTTAAATAAAATGAAATGTGTTATATAAAGCTTCCAAAAGTTGATAACATTCTAAAAATTGATAAATGCCCAACAGTGAGACAGTTAAACAATGAATGCATTAGTAGTAAAACAAATATAACAACATGTATATGTTATAGTATAAATATCAAATTTAAAAATGCATTAATTAAAATAAGAGACTAAGCAATGGTAACAAAAAAATATTTATATTAAATTTTCCCGTCATATTAAGTTTCTTTCAGTTAAGCAATTTACTTGATTTCTTTTTTTTATATCAATTTATCGTCTTAAAATATGTGTATAAACTGCATTCAAAAATCTGTATTAACTTTTCATGATGTATCCAGTGAAGTTCATATCTATTTTAATATCAACAGCTAGCAAGAAGTTCGTAAATTGTGCAGTTTTTTCCCATTATTCTATCCAACTGTTTGTCATACAATAGCTTTCCTTGAAGTGATAAAAATTGCGTATTTTATCAATTACGGTAAAGAATGATATTTTCAGATAGCCATTATTTTAAATTATTACACCCGACACGCTTAGAGACATGTGTCGCTATTTTATTGGTTGTGCGCTGTTGACGACTGAGCTAAATAGGAAGCATAATATTAATGGCTCTTGATTCTAAACAGCGGTCTTTAATTTGAATTGACTTTTCACAAGCAATACAGTAACAGCAAGGTAACTGTGCACACTTTAAGAACTGCTTTCATGTTGTGGTGATAAATAAATCTCTGTCAACAGAATGGAAAGTTCTTAATTTATTTTTCCATCGGATAAACAAAGATTTACAGTCGCAGATAAAAACAGAGATTTACATATGTAATGAAATTTTATTAATCATATGTGTGTTGAAAAACTCATTTCTTAACATTAAGCTCTCTATCATCAACGGACCTTTGTCTTTCTAACAACAAAAGTGGAATAAAAATTTTAATTAAGATATTAATTAATGCAATAAATGAATAAAGGAAAGAAACACATGCATGAATTTTAATAAAATATCAGCAAAGTAAAAATGGCATATTATATTCAATAATAGGAGTTCTTATCCATAAGAGCACTTATAAAAAAAAAGCGTGGAAAATGGACAATAAAAAGAGAAAATCGGAATTTATGACAGAACTCTGCACGCTGGCGATAAACATAATCCCTAATGGCAAGAAGAAAAAAATAAATCGTAAGAAATAAATCATTCGCAAGCACAGAAAATTCGATTGAATTTTTTTTTTCTTTTTTTTTTTTTTTTTTTTTTTTTCCTTCTACTGTCTCCCATCTATCACAGGGCGAGCGGAAAAGATATTAGTATTCATAAACTGCTTGAGTGTCATATTTTTGTCACATCCATCCTTATTAATGTCACATGTTTATTTTCAGTCGCATCATAAGAATGAAGAAAAACAATTTAAAACAATATTTAAAGAAATCGAAATATTCGAAAATTCAGTGAAACCAACCTGTTTTAAAATTTTGATTCAATAAGGCCTTTAATTTGTTACATTATTTAAGGGTTGAATTTAAAAAGGAGCATAAATTCTTCTATACCTAAAAACTTTCAAAACATTGTAGATAAGAAAAATTTTGCAGAATAATTTCTGCTACACACATGAATTCATTACGAATTTTATACAAAATAAATATGTTTCCAAATTCAAGGCAAAATGATATTGTACAGTAAAAAATTTGATTGTGATTCATAAGATCAACATATACTAATTTTTAAAACACGTAGCCACATAAATGGCAATTAATAGAATAAAAAAAATCTCGATTGAAATTACATTTTTAAATTGACAGATAATGTGCAAATCAGAATTGTTCTTAAATGACTATTTCGACCTTTTTTTAAATTTGGTATCAAGGATATCGAAAAGGCTAAAAAAGTTAAATGGATAAAAGTAAAAAGAAAAGGAAAATTAGAAGTGAAATGATAATTATATTAATTTATAATAATTTATAAAAATTAAATTAAAAATCATGTTCGAAGAAAAAATATTGACCTTCTAAGTATTTTACACAGGTTTTTTCGATAAGATATATTGTATTAATAGTATACCATTGTTATAGTTTATTTTATTACAATGCTGGTTACCAAAAATTGCGATACCTTACCCAAATATAAGCCAATCTCAATGAAATTAGAATATTTCTTGAAGCAAAAAAAGCCGAATAATATGACATTATGCAAAATAGTGATGCTGCGGTTGGAATATGTCATTTTCAAGGAATATTAAAATGAATGTCTCAGAGCGAGGCGACAATTGCCTCTGCGTGTCTAAGATTAGAAATACAGTAATGTTTTAACAATGGTCTCCAACCATCATTGCACCGAACAGTTTCGATGGTGAACTATTGGGAGACTAGAGGCAGAACAAAGTCAAATAGAAGTGTATAGATAGCTAAGTGTGAGTTCGTCTGTGATTTAGACTTTGGTAACAATTTATAACCCCGAATTTGGCATACAGGAGATTCGGCCAAGGACGACCCCGCTCTACACCACGAGGTCCAGCCGATGACCGATATCTGTTACTATGCATACAAAGGAATAGAACCGCAACTGAAGCTTAACTAAGATACTTTCTCGCTAAAAGCTCTGGAAAGTTGGTATTCAGATCAACTATGTATTGAAGGCTTCACGAACGTGTCATTAATTAATAGAAGCGACCAGTCATTTGCGATCCGCTGATTTTAATTCATAGGCGGGGATGATCGCAATAGGCACGTCAAATCGCCCAATGGACGTGTGATCAATGGAAAACTGTTTTCTCTATGGATGAGTCTAAGTTTAGCTTCGAAAGCGATAGTAGACGCATTTTCATTTGGAAAAAATGTGCAACTCGTTTTCATCAATCAAACATTCATGAAAGAGATGCATCAGGCAGCGCCTATGTTTGGGGTAGTATCTCTTGGGATGGACGCACAGACTTTCATGTCTTTTCTTGGGGAAATGTTTTTCTCATACCTAACGAGATGACATCCTGGATGTGTACCCTTATGCCTGGGCAATAGGTGATGCTTCGTGCAACAGGATGATAATGCGAGATCACACGGGTTGATGCTTATCTTGAGCAGGAAAAATTGAGCACGCCAGCTCGACCACTGGACCTTAACTCAAACAAGCATGTTTGGGGCGCTCTAGGACAACGTGTAGCTGCTCTCAATGCCCCTCCTAAGACCCTAGCCACACTTTCCACTGCTTTGAAAGAGTAATGGCTCGATACTCTTACGCAATTAATAGACAGCAAAATTGAAAGCATCACACATCATTGCATGTTATGTATTGTTTCTCGGAGAGATCATACGCCATATTAAAGGTACTTTTCCTAGCCAAACTTACGCTTCCCATTTGGTCATTGTATGCATATGCTAATTTTTAAAACACCATAATTGTCTGGTGATTTCTTTTTACGCTATTTTGTGCGTTTTAATATGTATAATAGTTGTATAATAAGTATAAGTTTCATTAGATTCCACGCATCATATTTTTTTGCATTAACATCATTTTTCTAATTTTTCCTTAATTTATGATAACCTGTGTTGTTTGACAAAGGCATGGAAAAGATAATATGCTTCAACAAATGAAATAATATCGAAAAATATTATTTAATTAAAAATTAACTAATTATTGCACTTTGATAATTTTCTGTTTAAATTATTAACAAATATTAAATCAATAAAAATCAATATTTGTTCTAATTCTAATTAATCTAATTTGTTTCATACATTTTAAATTACATCCTTAGAATTTAAAATTTTTAAAAATAATGAATCATTTGAAGGCAGAATATATATGTACATAAAATAAGATGAGAAAACACATCAACGTTAATGTAAACTTTAATTTGGGACATATATAATAAGTCATTACAGTTCTTTAGTTTCTTAACACTAAGAAAAAATAAAGATGATCTTTAAAATTAGCGTACTAGGTAAATCCTATCAGTTAACAGGATATCAGAAAAACAAAATAATAGAATAATTTTGTATTTTTCACCTAGAAATAGAAATTCATTCATAAAGATGGAATAATTTAAAAATGTTTTTCACAGTATTTACACTTCATATTAGTAATGTATACAGGGTGTATATCATTAAAAAATATCTGTTAACAATAGAGAACTCTATCATTATAAAATCCTTTAAAAATCAATATTTAAACTGCTTTCATCACTAACTGAATGGCTAACAGTTAAAATCACCTTGACGAAAAGAGTTCAAATTGGCAAGTCTGTCTTCAAATAATTAAAAGTGTAAATTTTCCAAAATTCGAGTTACCCTAGTTAGTTATGAATACGAACACTTTCTATAAATAAAAATTCAGATTTACATATTACATATTATGTGTAAAATACACACGTGAATTCGTATGCATGTACATATGAAGAAAAAGCGGAGTTCATAAAAATAACAAAATTGTAACATAAAAAATTTGCTTTTTTTATGATAAGTAAACACTAAATTGTATATTCATTTATATCAATTCATGAAAAGACAATATATAAGCCAAATATTTAAACACTGAAGTATTCGAAAAAGTAATGTACAATTTTAAAGTGGAATTTAATAATTAAAAACTTTTAAAAGAAAATTGCATGTGAATAAACAATATTCAATTAATAATTACGTAAAACAATTTTTATTGACAAACATTTTTTGCCAGTCATATAAAAATATAAATTTATCTGCAGCTATATGCCTAACCAGTAACAAAAAGTAAGTTAAAGATATACCGCTCCCACACATAGGTATGTTTATTTTTAAAGCAAAGTACATATTATTCTTACACACACATTCATCACTATAGAAAACATCTTCACTAGATTTATGTAAGGTAAGATATTTCAGGTGTTTCACAGGTATAGTTGTAAACATATTAATAATGGCTTGCTCAAACAATTACTGAATTAATTTGTCATTCTATTAAATCCATTATTCCTTGGCTTCACTTAGGACGAAGTCGCCTAATTAAGACGCTTACTTACACTGTGAGCACTAGTAATACAAAATTCGTGAAACGTGAAATCAAATGAAAAATAATTAGAGATAATAGCACCTCTAGGCATCTACTCTAGTTAAAAGACTTTCCTTGTTTCTAATTTAGAAGAACAAACTCGTAATTAGATTGATTACAATGAGGCTAGAAAACTCTGAGGATTTCGTTCCCTTAGCTCGTGCGTGAAATTAATGTCCATGATTCAATCCAATTTAACAAGACATGGAATCAAAAACCTAGAAGCAATTACATGGCTATGCTGGCACAAAAATGCAGATTTTAATTAAGCCTAAATCAAGTGAACAACTTGGGAAGAAACTAAAGTAATATTTTTATGTCAAAACAAGACCCGAAGTAGAATAAAAGGTTTAAAATGTTCAAAAAAGTAATTATTAAATTAAGAAATATTTTGTATTCTTTTTAATTAAGTTACAAAATTAAATTTATCCTAGTTGGAAAGTTTCCATAGTGGGAAAAATGAACATTTTTTAATATAGTACACATGTATATCTGTAACTGCTTAAATATAAAAGCTTTTACACATGATAATAAATATTTACAAATATTTATCGTTTACAAATGTTTTCTGATTCTCACAAATTAAATTAAACATACAAATGAAGAATTTTATATATTCATTTTCTTACTTAATATGCTTAATACCTAAAATGTTTAATAACACACTCTACGTGTGGACATCAGAACGTTTCAAAGATAAAACCCGCATTATATGTTCTAATGTTAGTGGATAATAAAACTAGTTTCAAAATGGAACTTTAAAAAGAAAGAGAGAGTTTATGTTGCAAACCAAAATTTAAATTTAATTTGTGATTACATATTTAAAATGAATACTAATACATTTGCTTAAGCACCCCAATTTATAAATAGAACCATTATTTGATTTTCGGTTTTATGATACCCCCCTAAAACATGTTTTAGATGGTTTAAATTTTAATTTCAATTTCAAATTAATTCAAAAGTTCAAAGATTCGGGAGTGAATAAATGCAATCAAATCTGTAACTGTGAGATATCACTTTGCTAACGAAATCGAGACAACCTAGATTCTTAAATAGAAATAAACTCAAAGAATTTCCCTTAATATGCTTCAGAACTAAGTTATAAAAATTAAACAAAATTTTAGAACAGCTTTCAAACAATCAAGAAAAGTAAAATCTTACAACAAAATTAGGGATTTAAAGCACATACTATAATCTGTTGATTTAAAAAATAGAATTTCAGTTGAAAAACTAAAAACAGTAATCTTAGAAATTTCCAGTGTAACAGACTAAACAGGTACAAGCAATTCACACACAAGCACAATGAAAAGATTTTGAATGCTTTGAGCCAACAAATTTCGCTTTCTTCTTTCCTTAATACCAGCTTTTAAGATGTCAATTTCTGTGAGCGTACCCCACGCCCGTTTTCCCACAGATTCTCCAAAATTGAAATCGTAATACACTCGATTTAAATTAAACGCAGTGCGTGGGACCAAGTTTTAATTTGAACTCTGAGAGGAAGTTGCTTTAGTATCATCCTTCTTTTCTGCCTTCAACTCTGTACCTTTCCAAGTAAATTAAAATGAATATTTGAAGAGGTGGCTCCGGAAGAACGAGTGGGGAGGAAACTGTGCAACTTGCTTAAAAACAAGTAAATGGAAATGACGGAAAGATTGACAAGAAATTGTAGAAACTTGGTAAAATTAAAACTCAGATCTGTGCAGTAACCGATTCATTAATGCGTTATTTCTTCCACTAAAAATTTGTGTCACTACTTATTGTGAATAAAATTAAAACTATATAACTTCTTTTAACCTGTTTTGATATATAAGTGATATAAAATAAAAAGTTCCAAATATGTATTTTGAATTGAGGAAGCACTCGAAGATCATTATTCAAACACTGAAATAAAATTTCGATCAAATAATAGCCAATATAAAAACGACTGTCTATTCATCCTACTGATAATAGAAAAAAAAACCCATATCCACTTGAAATTTGTATAAAAATAAAACAATCTATTTACAAATATTATTCCTCCATGCTTTACGATACATTTCATAACAAACAATGAAGAACAATCGCTTTTTCTACTGTTTGTATGTAATAGGAAGAAAAGCATACTTTTTAAATTTATAAAAAAAGTGTTGTACATTCTTAAAGAAATATTTTTAAAATCAAATAATTAAATAAACAATTCAAAAACGAAAAACCCTGAAAATAATATTTTATAGTATTCTATGTATTTCAATATCTATGTATTTCAATATCTATATATTCAATATCTATGTATTCTATATATTTCAATATCTATCAATACTATGTATTTCAATATCTATCAATACTATGTATTTCAATATCAGCAATTTCAACATTTAATTCACATGCATTATACAATAATCCCCCTATAACATAGTACTCTTATAACGGGTTTTCCTATTAAGAGATTTCATATCCCTTCCCCCTCTTATAACTTGTATTTTCCCCTTAATAATGCGGGGATTCCCCACGTTATATTATTTATGATCTGTACTGTTCTGCACTATTTGTAAAAATACACTAAAAACAAAAAATAGAAAATGAAGAACCATTAGATACTGAAATTTTAATTAACACAGATGAACAAGAAACTATGCTCTTATAAAAAGAAAATAACAAAAATTCGAAAGGCAAAAACTTTGGATATTCTACTAAAAAAATATCTCGGTGGAATGTTAATTCAAATAGCTCCGATAACGAATAAACATGTAATAAAATTGTTTTTGGAATATAACTGTTTTTCAGGGAAATATATATATTTTTTTATTTAAAATTTTCTTAGTTTGATTTTAATGAAACGCACATATTTCGTTCATAACATAGTCTTTCCTTAATATGTATTCGATTTAAACTCCTTTTAACAAGAAAACGTTATAAGTTAATTATTTGTACATTACGCGTTATACGAGCACGTCTTACGAGAATGTTCGTACAACGCGTTTACTTATAAGGAGGATCTAATATACCCTACTATAGGGGGAGGATAACTGTATTTGGGGAGAAAAAAAAATCTGTTATTTTTCAGCGATATTTATGTAACTTGTTTCGGGTTCTATAAAATGCTTAAAACTGTTTTAAGGTTGATCTTTAGTTTCTAGCCGATGCTAACAAGTGGTAAGCTTCTATAATTTTTGATATTATATAGACAATTTCGAAGACTATGCACCAGTGCAAGGTGCATCTTTAGCATCAAAAATACATGAACTGAATCGACGACACTAAAATATCTTGTAACTGACTGTTACAGTATTGGAATCATAAACAGCATTCATGATTCCAATCGCCTTGCTTACATTTTCACATTTATCAAAGAAAAACTATAAAATATGCCAAAGTTTCTCTTTGTTGAATTCCACACACAGACACACATTTGACACTTTTTAATATCATAAATGAATGAACAAACAAAAAATTCAAAAGAATTTTGTTTAGAGTGAAATGTCACCTTTTCAACGAGCATAAATCTGAAATAACTTGATTGATTTCTTTATGAGATATAACTCACTGCATCTTTTAACGGAAAAAAATAGCGGATAATTTTTCCCCAACCTAATATATTACACGCATTTTATTGTTTTGCTTTTGATCATGATAGTTTCCTTAAAATAGAACCTTATATAGGAAAGTTATGTTTTTAAAAATAAACTTTCCTTCTCAAAGAATTTCTTTTACAATTCAAATTTCAAATGGAAAAAAAATGAAGGTGTATATTTAGAAAAAAAAAAAATGAGACTCTCTTATTAATTTGTAAAATTTCAATTGTTTTAAAACCTTCCTGCTTTTGTCAATAAGCTGAAGTATTTAAGTCGAGCTAGCTCTGAAATGAAAATTGTATTTAAAGATGATAAAGGGGGATAGAGGTTATTGAAAAATTTTTATAAAAATTACTATTTTCATCGGCGGATTATAATAATGGTATTTATTAATTTAATTTTATATATAATTAAGCACAGCAAATACGGCTACACAATGTAAAAAAAAATATTCGAAATATTAACGAAATTTATCTTTATAGCAAATTACATACTTTTGATTAGAACGAGTTTTATGTTTTCGCAAATGAAAGTTAATTTTTGAATAAAACAAATGATGTTAATAATTATATCCTTGTTTAGAAAACATTAACTAAAAGCATTATTATGCTGTTTCCTTTATTAAATTACCTATGTCAATAAATGTATTTAATATATTAAAGAAATTCGTGAATATATTATAGCTTTTCCAAGAAATAAAATTTATATTTTCTTAAGTTTTTAAACATGAAAAGAAGATGCATTATATCATGGCTTGTTTGATTAGGGTGAGGAAGAATTTCATAGAATACTTTAAGCAGTTTTAACACAACTTATGCAACTTTTAAAAAAAGGAACGAAAAATTTCAAATCCAATTAATTAAAATCCAATTAAATGAAAGCTTAAAGCATTTTCAAAGGGAAAAAGAAGGGAGAAAAAAATTACAGAATTAATGAGTAAGAAATAAAAGCAAGTAGAAATATCACTAATTTCATTATTATCACACATTGACAAAATTGGGAAACAAATAATTAGAAAAGATGAAACTCATCCTAATCTATGCCCTGCTGGCGATAATCAAGAAAATGACCGCCAAGAAGCTACTTAGTGAAGATTGCGATAACCAAGAAGTTATCCTTGCAGGTGCTAAAGTTAATCGCGCAAAGAGGTGTTTTTTCATTGACTTCCGTTAATTGGCTGTAAGGAAGGAATAACTTGTTTGAGTAATGGCTGATGACAACACCAGGTGGCGCTCTGAAAAATAATTGCATCTCTGAGATATTTTTTCGTGCAACTTTATTAATGCTGAATTTTAAGTACTCAAATAGAAAAATTCAAACTGTTAAATATTTGTTAAACTTGGAGAGAAAGATAACCTTATTAAAAAGGAAGAGTTACAGTTTAGCTAATTTAATGGCAAATCAATAATTGTTTCTCAGATTAAATTTGACAATTTTTCATTAAAATTTGTCTAATTTGTCATTTTTGTAAGTTTTAATGAATCGTAAAGCATAACATTAGAATTGTATTCTTAAAATTTACACGATAAAAAAAAAAAAGAAACGCTGGAAAGATTAAAAGAGATGAGATTCGTAATGGGGAAACAACCTATGATGTTTCGTTTCTTATTTTCAAACAATAAGAAAATGATTTTTATAATGCAATATAAATGAAAATATGATTCACTCATTCTTGTAGAAATAACAAAAATCTGAATTTCCTTTAATTTAAATGTTGTAATTTTGTGTAATTTTCTTTAAGTTCAAATTTTACGTATAGTAAATTCACAAACTTGTCGAATTCCCAAATTTTTTATTAATAGGATGAAAAATAAAAAGTTTGTGGACGAATTACAAAATAAATATAAGAACTAGCTTTCAAAATTTTCCCTAAATTTGTTAAGATACAAATGAAATTAAAATATTTTTATTTCATTAAATATTTTTTGTATTAAGTATTTCAATCTTCAAAATAGGAAGTTATTTTGGTTTAATTTCTTGTTCTACAAAGTTTTGTTTCGTTTATTTAGTTGCATAGTGCACAAAAGTTGATTCAAACGAAACCTATGATAATAGTTAATTCAAATCACTTAATTAAAACACATATTTAAAATGGCAGTCAAAATGGAAGGTCACACATTCTCAACATAATCACTTATGAAATGGAGATAGATTACTAACAATAGAAAAACGATCTTGTGTGACGTTTGTGAATTGATATACACACAAGAACAGAGTTAAGATCAACAAGATTTATAAATTAATTTGTTAAAATTTATAAATTAATTTGATGATAGTTCCTTTTATAAATAAATTTGGAAATTTTTCGGTAAAACTTTCGATACCAAGTACTCAAAAGTATTCGGTAGAATCAGGTAGCATTCAGTATCGCTATATGATCGCAGACACATAAAGACCTTACTTTCTTAATCTCGGCGAGAGATCCCAAAGCCAAAAAACTTTTCTCCACTGACTTATGAAAATAATAGCTAATATAAATTCACTTAGTCTCAAGATTTCAGTATTAGGTTGATACACAAAGCTACATGAAATCAACATTATATTAATGTAAAACTATTGTGAAAATTAAAAAATTCACTTGAATTTTAGTTTAATTTACTGTCAATAGATGGTAAGAGCAGTCAGTGCAGTATGATGTTGCTTATGCATTCATTGTCTGACACCTGCGATTGCCGGCGCTTTTGTCTTGAAATATGAATATCTGAAATCGAGTAATTCAAACTTGAAACATTCGCTCCTTATAAATTAGATTACCTTTTATCTTACTAAGTATCAAGATTTATATTATTTTACATATCGCCACATAAATGTATTAAAAAAGTTCTCATTCCATATCTTCATCATAAAACAAGAGAATATAACATAATTTGCCACCTTCTAAATAAAGTATAGTTAATTTAAATAATAAATTATTTTTTAAAAAATAAACAGCGTTTATATATAATACTTATAAATTTAGTTATTTGTGAAAATAAATTTTGAATAATTTCTATAAAATGATAAAGGTTTTCAATAACCTACCGTCAATCATTTTGTCAGGCGTAATAGATCCTTATAACGAATTATCATGCATATTAATTACTATCTCCTAATGATTCCTTTACGTTCATTCAAAGTAAAATATGTAATACAAATCTCATTAGAAAGAGATTCTTTCCTAAAAATTAAAAGTTTAAGGGTTACTTAAATATTATCCCGTCGATCACATCAGCGAAAAACGTATGTCGTTTTACAATTCAAATTTGCACCATATAAATTACATATAAAGTTTTTATCTATTTGTTACAATAAAGATATCAGTAAACTATTCTGATTTTCTTTCACATTTTGAAAAAAAAAATAACACAATTAAAATTTGCGAATTCTAACGGCATATTTTTATGACGAAAAAGGTCGATGAGATAATATATGAGTACCTTTTAAGGCAATGACAAATAATTCAGTCTTTAAAATGTTCAAAGTAAAAAAATTAATGATTTCTATCAATAAAATTTATTTTTATTAATGAAATGAAAAATTTCTTTCTAATCATAGAATAACCAAATGAAAATATTTGTATATTATTCCAGAGAGAGATAAAAACTAACAACTTACTCTTATCATTACTTAAATAGAAATTGATCATAAGAAGATGCTGATATTTATTTAATATTTATTGTTTTTAAATAAACATTTAATTATTAGCAAACTAATCTTTATTAAATAATATGATGAAATATAGTCTCCAAATACTTTAAGATAAACATATCTGACTGACTTAATAGTGCTTAATATAATTCAAATAGATATTTTTCAAACTAATTACAAGCTGAACAAGTAGAATGTATTTCTAAGAAATCGCATTTGTTTAAATAGCATTGAATCATTGTGATACTAATTCCCGCCAAATTTTCTTGCCCGAATCAAACTCGGGTATAACCTGTAATCATTGGTATAGTCTGTAAAGAATTTTCTGAAGAGGCGGACTTTATAATTAAATAGTTTTAAAATTAAGAGTGAATTGAACATATTACGTTACCTGTTAACCATTAATAAAGCTTGGAGTCTCCAACAAAGTCGCTAATTATATATGTTTGAATACTCTTATTTCAGTTATATGACTACGAGAGTATTTAGTATAGTTTAAAAATCCGACAGTAATGATAAATAAACAATAAAACTACCATACATAATAAAGAAATTTGTTAATTGTTGAAATTCATTTAATTCTTTTGGAATGTAATGTCAAAAAATAAAGTATTTGTATAAGGTTTTCAATTCTAAGACACTTAACATTGGATTTAACACTAAATCACGTAAAAAAAATTACAATAATATGGAGAACATTTTTTGATTTCTACTGATGATTTTATTTATCTTAAAGGGACAATATGAACTTTATCCTATTAAACTAAAAAAACAACGATGAAAACGATGAGAAATCCAGCATAAAATCTCCATTATGCCTCTAAGCTGGAATCATTAACAAACGCAAATAGACAAAGGCAAATCATCAATGTATGTTCCAAACAGAACTAAAGGAAATAATCACGTTCCTCTTCCATAATGCATCGTAAGATCCGTTAGTACGTCCGAAAAAATAAATAAAATGAAAAATATCTATGTCTTCTAGTAAAATATAATTGTAAAAGCATCCAAGGAATGCTATCTAATGCACCAATTCCAAAACTATTTCCCTTAAATTCTAATTACATAGCTTCCTGCGGCAATGCAGGTTTAGACAAGCATGGGACTCTTTAAGCATCCCCTTTTAATTGGCGCAAGTGCATTTCCTGAAGTTGCACGACGATGAAGAGACTTCGTAATGATTTTGATGAGATGACGTCACTGCTCGACGGAAACCGCTGCATTAAGTGACATAATTGTAGTCACCTTAACGATGAGTATAAGATTTCTATTATAACTCTTTTGTGGTGTTGCAAGACATTATAAATTGGATGAAAGTGCCTAGAGTTCCCCGGAGAGGGCGCTTCGCTCATTAGTAAAAAGAAGCATGGTTAAAGTTTTGAGTTCTTGTAAGAGGTTGCAAAATTTTAATTTCCTTAAAAGACCGAACTGTTTACAAATTTAATGTAAGCTGTCTAAAGAGTAGGACTCTTTAACCATCCATGAAAGAGAATGACAAACCTAATGACACACTAAGACGTTAGATTACATCGATTAAATTAAGACATAGTCGCAATATTTATGTAACAAGGTTAATGGACTTGAGCAAGATTGGACGATTTTCTAATATTAGGATAAGGAAATATTATTTTCATTTGTATCACAGTGATGAAAAATTTTGTTACATTAAAATAGGGATATTAAGTTACGTTCCTTAAAACTTTTTAACTCTAGTAGCATTTATATAAAATAAATTTGTTTACTGTTTATATTTTTTAGACAATTAATCCTTCCTGTCAACCGATTAGGCTTTAAATGCAGAGAAATGAGCTTCGAAAATGTTAACATATTCCTTTTTAACAATCTTTTCAAAGTATTTAAAATTGATAATTATGTAAAACATGTTTTCAATTTTAAATACTTTGAAAAGATTAAAATGTAAAACATAATAAAAATGTATAACTTAAAAATGTATAAAAATGATAAAATTGTAAAACATAATGAAATTTTAATTACATCATTTGATGTTAATAAAATATAACTCCTAAATATTTAAAAATAATAATTAAACAATAATGTTGATAAATAACAAAAAAAAAAAAAAGTAAACGAGGTGGAGAATTTTTTAAAGCATATAATAGAAGCATATTAAAAGACCATTCATATATTATAATTTTATAAAAAAAATTATTCTCTTATAAGCATCAGTACATAATATTATTTTATCAACAAAAAAATCATAAAAATGATACACGATTAGATAATACTAAACAAGATTAGATGCAAGGAAATGTTATTTTTCCAGTATGGAAAGCTTGTGTGTTTTAGGCTTGCTAAGCCGATTAGGTAAATACTGTAGAGATTGTATGAAGCCTTTTTCGTCTATTTAACAGATGATACCTAAATATATACTTTGCACAGTCAATTTAATAATCCGCGTTTTATATTTTCATAACATTTACTAAATATAAAATAAATAAACTGAACTTTGAATAGATATTTATCGAATTATAAAAATAAAACTTATAAAAAATAAACATTTTGCATTGATGAATAAATAATTTGGAACTTTTATTTTATTAATTTACAAATCACAAATGCTATAAGTAAAGAAATAATATAAAATATTCTACACGTTATCGAATATTATTCTTCAAATTGAGATGATTGTATGGCTACTTCTACCTCAGGAGAGATATTTTAAATTACATAATTGAAATTTCAAAAAATATAAGAGTTGTTATAAAATAATCAACCACTTAATGTTTTTCTGGAGTAAAATTGTAAAATAAATGAAAAAACACGAAATAGATTAAAAAAATTCAAATTCTATTCAATATATAATGGGTCTTGAGAAATTCAACTTACTTAAGAAATTACTATATCCCATAAGGTTCCCGGGACGCAATTCAAAAAGCGTATTAAAGACAATTGTACATGGAGAAATATATTATTTTTAAAAACAAAAAAGCTAAGTTAAAATAAAAAAATATAATATATAAATATAAAATAACTTCCATTTAAGAACTGTTCATTAAGAATTTACTCTTCATTTAATTCAAGAACAGTAACAAAGTAAATGTAAGACTAATTGAATCTTTTGCTAAAATTTTTTAAAAAAAATTACTTTTTAATTTACATAACTTCTCAAAATTCAACGCAGACATTTTAAAAATAAGGGTTTTTGATTAACATTTTCATTAATAAAACTATTAATTATAACAAATTTTAACTTAAATCAAGTTATCTTCTTTAAAACATTTTCTTCTTAAGAGAAAATACATAAAAGTAATCTTGTATAGGATCGAATTATAACATTTTCATTTTGAAAATACTATATAAATTCTAAAACACAAATAATTAAATAAAAAAAAATAACAATACACGCTTTAAAATATATATATATAATTTCTTACATTTTTAAAAGATAATTATTAATTTTGTTTAAAGAATAACAATAATATATTGATTTCCAAATAACGTATTTGCACTCTTAATGGAAGCAGTGGGCTAAATAAACGAGTTCCTTATGAAGCATCTAATATGCATTGCAAATCGGGAACACAGCAGTTAATTTTCTCCGGAACAGGTAGTGATGCAGATTTTCGGGACGATGCGAAACAGTCATATGTGATGTAGCTTATTAAAAGGCATTCTATTATCACGTAGCTTCCGATATTGGTCAGTGTACAAACAGATGACCACTTGCAAAATATTGCAAAATGGGTAGGAAATTACTAAAGGGATCATTTGGATGAGAACGGCATCTCTAATAATGAATTTAAGTGCTCGCTCAGTAATTGGTGAACGGGCTTAATTAAGGGATAGTGGAGAAAATTACAGTTATACCACTTTAACAACTTGGCGAAGAGTTATAATTTAGAAAGGGCGCCAAAGGATTCTAGATTGCTTTCAGATGGATACCTTGAGTTTCTAACAAATTTATGGAGCTAATATTTATATTTTGATATGTGTTGAATACTTAAACTACTACAATTTAGTAAAAAAAATCAATAACATATTTTTTTTTTAACAAAGGACAATATATAAGAGTAATTTTATTTGAACACATTAACAACTATCTTTCATCTTAATTGAATAATACTGTCAACTAATTTAAAAATGGTTTTTGGTATAAATTAATTTATGCATTTTCTGCTTCAGCATGTAGGTATTATAGATGTAAGAAAATGTGAAAGAATTTAAAAATCTGTGAAAAAAAAAAAAGATTAGTAAACTATAGGACTAACAGGAAAATCATATATTTTTAGAGCTAAAAAAAAATAGTAACTATCAAAATTATCATGTTGCTCTTTTCCCAAAAGCCTAAAAATATTTCATTGAATGATTATTATTATTTTCATCTTTACATAAGTGTTGTTAATGGATTTAATGAAGATTGTGTCTGTTAAGAAAAATGAATTTTATCAGTGTTAATTAATTATATAAGTACAAGAAATGCTAAACATTTATGTTTAGCATTTAGCATTGAATGATTACATGATCATTGAATGATAGCATTGAGGAAACAGTTCCTCAAAAGCAAAATTTAATTCTGGCAAAGTGCCTTAAGCATATAAAATATGTCAACATAGTTAGTATAGCGATGGCCTAAAATGTATAGCCACACACTGAAAGGAATATGCTGTGGAATTGTTCAAAAAGCAATAAATTAATTACAACCAACTTATGCATACTTCATAGAGAATATTAAATCACTTGATATGGGATAGAGGTCTATTGATAGGAACTATAATAAATAAAACTCAGCTGAAAACAGCCATCGTCTAAAAATTCATGTCTTATTAGTTGACAAAGAGCAGCACACGAACTTAACTATTTACTCTTCTTATCGCAGCGCAAACTCAAAAATAAGGAAATTAGAACTCGATTTAACGTGACGCGTAAATACCATTTAATTATTTACTCTAATAAACAGAATTCACGTGGTAAAAATATGAATACTGAAAAAAATTGTTAATAATTTTTTATTCTTTATTTAACTCAATTTAAACAACATAAAATACTTATATTTAATAATAATATAAGCAAATTTAGTTATATTAGAAATTTTGGAACAAAAAATATTATCTATCTCCTTTATAATATTTCAACCCTATGTGAAAACAAATAATTCAGCATATAAGATTTTTATTCAAGAAATAAATCAATACAAAGAATTTATTCTATACTACATACATATGAATGTTATTCAATTCCCAGATTGCATACGAGATAGAACGTTTGAGGGGGTATCTGAATACATTTTGAATAAAATTTGATTTCTTTTGTTTTCAAAAGAAAAATAAAAGCTGGAAACAATATTATTTTGTTTGGTTAGTTTCCTCCATAAAAACATTGGAAACTTTGTGTATCACACGCCACTATTGGATATATTTCAGAAAACAAAACCTTCTCAACGAACACATCTATGCATATCTGCCAGTTTTAAATGAACATTTCAAAAACTAAATTTCTTTTTATATTCGCCAAATGTAAAGTGTTCGCCAAACTTTGCAAATCCTGATGACATAGTTTAAGTATACCGGCGGAAGTTTCGTAGAACTGATTTAAATTACAAAAGATTTCTTTATTAAGTCATTTTTCAAAGATCAGCGTTCGTAGGGAATCTTATTTGAATATGATTTAACTGAATTATTTAATATAAAGATGTCAAAGGGGCCCCAAGCAAACTTAAAAGTTCTCCTTTTTGGGCAGCAGCCAAAGAGGTTTGCTCTTATGAGAATTTTCTTAAGTAATTGTAATTTTCTGCGTAAGAAATTTTTCTAAAACTGTTCATTACTTTTAAACCATCAGAAAGTACAGAATATATAGCCCTTTGTACTAGAATTGCTAAAGCTATTCTTTATCAAGCTGCAAAAATCATTTTAGAATTGATAATTTGATAAGATGATTAGACTTGATAAAATGATCAAAACATTAAGTAAAATGTAAAGAACAATGATGATGGAAGTTTTTTAAAAAATATTGCACGGTATCGTACAGAAATTACTATTTAAATATCAAATTAATATGCACAATCATTTGAGATTAAATAAATAGGTATTTAAAAAGAAGAGAGTTTATTTTTCGTTAATAGTAGCGTGATGTAGAACAAAGTAAGCAGGACGAAATTTTGTAATTTAAAAGGTAACTTAGCTGACCTACTCTGCATGCAATTTAAAAATTCTTTCACAAAATTGTTAAAAGAATTTTGCCATACATATAAATTAATTTAAAGATTTTTTTAAATAATCATCAGATAATAGATCCTCGTAGATCATTTATGAACATAAATTAATGTTCATAAATGATCATAAGAGATTATTTGAGATATGCTATTTAAATAACCACCCGAAACAGCAGTGTGACATAATGAATTGCAACGTCAGAATCAAACTTATTATAACCAAAGCCTAAATTTTTCATACACACATTTATTTAAAATACATTTACTGATGGAAAATATTTATTTTTTTTAAATGTAAGAGTAACGCACATAATCCATGAATTTGTTTACTTCACATTAGTTATGTGTACTGTCCTACATAATAAAGATAATTAAAACAATCAATATAACAGGCATTTGTAATCCTATGAAATTTTGCACAAGAGATTTACTCGATATTCTAATCCTCCAAATGTACCCAAAGAGTTTATATTTCTCTTTATGGCGGGACCTTAAATTGTAAGTAAAAGGGCACAAAAGCAACAACATATCTAAAATATTAACCATCGATCATAACACCATATAAAAATATGTCATTGAAATAATAATTAAAAAAGATAATTATTTAATTTTTAATTATGTCTCAAAGAGGGGGAAAAATCGTAAGTAAGCAAAAAATGCTCTTGGAAAAAAAAAAGTCAATTTATGTAATAATAAGACTAAATACAATAAACTAATGATTCTATCCTAATTTTTATTTTGCATACATTAAATTTGCATATTATGAAAGATTGACATGAATGTATAATTTCATCTTATAGATTCATATTCACTTATCCGAAATTAATAATTAAAAACTACAATCCAAAAATTTTAACACAAATACTATAGGTTTAATTAAACAATAATTCCCTCTATATAAATAGTTGTAAAGTTAATTTGTTGTACTGAAGCATAACGTTGCTCCATATAAGCCTAGCATGTTATAGAAATTTTTTCATTTTGATACAACATTTTATTAATTGAAGAAATTATGCAAAGAAAGTTCTTGCAAATTTCATCCTTTAATTACCAATTTTCAAACTTTTTACAATTGCTTTCGAATAAAATAGTTAAGTACATTATACAGATACTAATTGCATTTATGTCATGGATTTCACTCATAAATTCTCAATAAATTTAAATAATGTTTACTAAAATGAAATTTTAAAAAACTATATCAAAGATTTTTATTCGTCAATTACTTTTGACATAAAATTAATAATTTATTTCCTTTAAAAATCTTTTGAGGTTAAATTAATACTAACTTACATTCTTTTAATATAAAAAAATTTAAAATTAAATTCTAAATTAAAAAAATTAAAAAATCTAAAAATTCAAATTTTTGATAAAATTTAGGATTTTTGTTTAAATTTTATTTTTACATACACACACAATCGTGTAAAACTATAATACATGTGAAATTATTAAAGAATTAAAAAAAAAAATTGTTACACATGAATGGTATTAAGATGCATGCATATACGCATGAAAGAATATTTAGTGAATTGAATAAAACTCTATTCTCTTATAAATAAGTAGGGTTTAAAAATCAGCTTTTGAGCAAAAATGTTTCAATAAAATAGAAACATCCTAATCGAGAGCGCATAAAATCTATGGGCCATATCCTTTCTTTTGAGCAATAAAAGGATGGCATTAATAGAGCACTATTTTCCAAAGTAATAGAAAGTGACAACAAATGCAAAAATAATAAAAATAATTTTCAAGCGATAGAGGACATTGCCGTCACTTTGACAGCCATTTTTTATTGTACCAAAAACCCAAGTAATCTCAATGCTCTTTTTTGAGTTCCCAAATGCCATATAGTCTTTCTTTGAAGACCACAATAAACTAAAAAATGCTCTTTTTTCAGTCAAATGAATTTTCCACCCCAATAAAAATGATATCTCAGTGACCAGAGGTGGCCATAAAATTTTAATTGCGCCAACGTCTGCAGGATAAATCAAGAATTTGGTGCGAAAAAAAATGGTATTTTTCCCAAGATGCCTTTTCGAGATTAAGTGCTTCGCCATAAATTTATAGCCCATAAAATGTGCTGTTTCATCTGAACTTAATTACTTAGTTAAAAAAAATATATAAAAAGTTATTTTAAATGAAAACTGAAACAAGGAAAATTATAAGAGTGGTTTGCATAGAGTATATAATTATTTAAGTTTATTAAACATGCTTTTTTTATTCCAAACTATTTTTCAGAATTTTAGTATTCATTTTATGTACGTAAATAATACTTATTTTTTTCATATCTATATTCAAAACTGAACTCTTCATCATTAATGAATCGAATTTTAGCAAAACGCGATAGAGTTATCATAAAAGTTAAGAAAATCTTTAAAAGTGTTTTTAGAAAACCAATGATCACAATGATTTTTCTCATTAAAAATTAAAAAAAAAAGCTACTGAATCTTTAATTTCGAAATTCTATGTAATTTTTGATTTTCAAAAATTATGCTAACCGTTAATAAATGCAATAAAGCGTTGAAATAAGTTTTTCATCCCCTTAGGATTGCAACATTGGATTAGCTTATACCCCTAAGAATTATTTTTTAAAAGTAACATCGAAAGAACATAGAATACCAAATATACACAACTCAATTGTTTCTGTATCACAAAGAACGCAAACAAGGACTATTTCAAGGCTTCCATAACATTTATTAAATACGTAACTTAAGAAAAATTTTAATGAAAAAAAAAGAACTTTTTTAACTTACAAAAATAAATAGAAAATTCGCCAAGTTTGGTATCGAAAACTACATACTCATAATTAAAAACAAACCAGTTTCCAATAAATCATTTAAAATGAGACAAAGTATCAAGCATATTGAATTCACATTTTGATAAATAAATAATTAATGAAATAAAACAAATTAGATTATTCACCATTAAAATTGCAATTCAATAAAAGAATGAAAATGTTTTTGGGATACATGCTAAGCAAAAAGAAGAACAAATTGATTTTCAGCAAAGTATAAACTTTAGATCTTGAGAAAAATTTACTGAAAATAAACGCCCAAAGATGCAGCGAACACACTCTTTCATGCGATCAGGAAGAAAAAAAAAGTCTGATTAGAAAATAAAGTCGGATCTTCAGTCCAATAATTTCAGTACTATGTTATAACTCCTATACAGAAATAATTGACAAATGGAGATCATATATTTTCGTCAGTTATTTTCGAATATAGTAGCTGAGCAATAGAACATTTAAAGAAAAGAAAATTATTCTCAACATAGGGAATATGAGACGCATATTGTCCAACTAATAAGATAAGGCAGAATCACTAATCATAACAAATAATTAATATAACAGCTACTGCTGGAAATTAAGAAGTTACGAATAAGAAATGATTGAGATTGATATTCAAATTGCGTTCCATACCAACACTCCAATTGAGAATCATTATGATAAAATTGAATACATACATGTTCTACGAAGCCGCTGTTCATCATACCGCTGTAAGAGATATATTTAAAAAAAGATAATGTTCTAACAATTCCCTCATGCATTGTGGATCTCACTACTGGAGGCAATTTTATCTAAAACCAAGCGTCCAGGGTAACCAAAAAAAGGGTCGCTTTTTTGATAATCTTTGTAAATGAAAACATTGAATTGTTTGTCCTGCGTTACTTGTTACTTTGCAAGCGTTGCCATTTCTTGATTCTATGTTCATAACGTTTTTGTATGCTCCTTTAAACCTTTGCTGAAGACATATTCAGCTTCTCTACTGTTATTGACAGAGAACAGCTGAGATCCAGTTATTCAACATGACTATCATGAACATAGATTTTTTTCAGTTTGCTAATTACCAAAGGATTTTGAACAGAACTCGTAGAAACACTGAATAATAAACCAAATTTTTTATCTCAATCAGTCAGGCATGAATTTTCTACGAAGCAAAACAACTACCTTACTTAAAAAAATTATTCAAATAGCAAATAATGCATAGTAATTTGGACGTAAAATTTACTTCTGTCAGTTATAAGTAATGTAATATTCTTTTTCATAAATTGTAATATTATTTTTCAGGAACATCACACATAAAATATATGCTGTTATATTGCTTTACAGCAAAAAAAAAGTCTTTAAGAGATTGAAAGTAGAGTTCAACGAGACCAATTAATTTATTTTAATTTAAATTCAATATTTTATTGAATACTAAGAATAAATAATGACAGAAATGTCATCGATAAATTTTAATACATAAAAAAAATACCTTTCATAAAGATATTTGTTTCTCTAAATTTAAAATATTGTAAATAAAATTTTTATGTAACTTAATTTTAAATATATTTAATTAGAAACGAAATTCGCTTAAAACTTGTTGTAAGCTTAAAATAAATAATAAAAAAATATAAAAAAAAGATAATTAGGATTAAATTTGAAACATTATTAAAAATTTGTTATAGGAGTTATTTTAGAACAAAAAATATAGTTTTGATGTAAAAAAGAACGATATATATTATAATATGTAGATTGCATTTTCAGTTTTCTGATATATTATGGAGTAAATTTACCCTGACGCACATAGATTATTAAACATCACAGTTATCATTGTTTCCCGAAGTTTTCTTCAGTTTAATACATAACCTGGGTAGAAATGTAACACACAATCATATATTTTCGATAAAAATATATCGAGAATAGAACGAAGCAATACAATTGAAAAAGTCCTCGAAGCAGAATGATCATGACTTTCCGAAAAAACCACGAAATGAAAAAAGTGGAAAGCAAACTCTATTTCGATAGACGTTATCAAAAGATGAATAAATGTAAATAAAATTTATTTCATATTTTCCAGATGGATTCCACAGCAAACATTCTTCCGAAAAAAAAAAAAAAGAATTACACAAGTCTCCTCAGCAAGAATTGTTTACAAAATATGAAATACCAATCAAACCGATCTTCGGAATATTTTTATTTCAGCTAAGTAAAATAACGTCAAGAAAGCCCAGCAACTTCCATGTAGGAAAAGAACGGAAGACATTTCCCTTGCAGGAAAGGTTACAAAGGAATTCTATTCAAACGTCAGAAGGAGTAAAAGGGAAAAAAATCCCTGAAAGTTACCTCAAAGATCACATCCTAAAAGGGGTAGGGACATAAAAGGTTTGCTTTAACAAGGGCAGTATGAATGGAAAAGGCAAGTAAAAGGGCGGGTGGGTAAAAGTAAAAAGCAAGATTTTTCTTTGGAGGAGGAGAGGAAGAATGAGAGCGAGTATAAAGGTGGAACGGTGTGGAATTATGGTGAGCAATAAAAAATTCAAGAACATATGATACAAAAATGGAATCGTACATTTGTTTGAAGGATTATTATAGCTCATACAGTGATTTGCAAACAGATTCCAGAATAGAAGGATAAAGAAACCAATATTTCTTACAAAAATGTAAGAGTTTACTCTTTAAAATAAAATCCTTTTTTGGAATAAAAAATTTAGATTCATAAAGTTTTTGTAAAATGGTTACACAATAAGGAAGCACTTTTAAATAATACAGTAAAACTCAGAAAACATCAAAACAAGAATTTTTATAGATATTTATTTTAGAATTCTGGAAACTGATATTAAAAATAAATAAATAAAACATGAAAAATATTTAACATTCCACAATCAGGTAAAAATCAAACAGAAATTTGTTATCAAGATTCAATATTGAGATTATATATGTTTTTGTTAATTTTAATGATAAAAATTCTACAAATTTTGAATTTATTAATTTATAATATTTTAGCTGCATCACTTTCAAACACCCAGTTTTATAAATTAAGTACAAAGTAATGTAAAATCCTTTCAAAATTTAAGATTTTATCAAGAGAAATTTATTTCTGGAAAACAAGATCAATGCAAAATCAAATGATTTCCTTTTTTTCTCAGTGAAACAGAAATAATGGATGATTTTAGTCATAATTTTCAGCAAGTACAGAGCATTATAGTTAGCATGAATGTAGAAGAAATTGTGGGTAACATATTTTTATTACTAAATTCTCAGACCGAAAACTATGGGCTTTTAACAGCAGAAATGTTTCTACATTTTCATATAGATAACTCTAAATATATTTCGCAAAAACAGATGAAATGTTTCCGTCAATTTTCTAATACAAAAATATAAACTTCAATATTATTTCAGAGCATTACTACAATTTCCAAACTATTGCATTTTTTGCTATGTAACTTCAGTATATTCTAAACGCATATTTTACGGTACTCTTTTATTGAATTCAATATGTGCAATCATGTTAACATTTACAATCACAATTTGAATTACACAAGGAATATATATAGATAGATAGATACCTATATCAATAAATTTTAAAAATGATTTAAAAGAGCTTACTCAATCAGCAAAGCAAAAAATTCGCATAGAAAAAACTTACCTAAAAGAAAAAGAAAATATTTTATTATAAAACCGTTTACAAAAAAGCAGATAGTATGATTTTAAAAATAAGAAATAGTAAAACATTATTTTAACAACTACACATTTTCAAAATAAATATGATTGCTAAAGTAATTTTGAACAAAATTTATTGGAAACACTTTTTATATAAAAATGCCAAGATAAATATAAAAAATAATAATAAACAATTGAAATAAATAAAAATTTAGATTAATATAAAATTCTTCCATCATATTTAAATTCTTCCCTAAAGAGATAAAAGTAATCTATTTTTAATTAATAATTCAGTATTTTTTTACTTATTTATTAATGTCATCAAATAGAATCTATAAAATGCCTAAATACTTTAGTCTATTCGATTTTCACAAATGAATTATTCATTCACAAAATAAACTTTTTGTTGAGTTATTAATCCTTTGTCAACAAGTATTATTTATATCTTATATGTTAACAATAATAATGATTTTGTATTCTCAAATTTCATTACTTCTTCAGCTGAAACATGCTTCAAGTTTCTAAAAAAATAATTAAACTTACATTATCATTGTAAAAATTGTATAAAACTTTTATTTGAATATCGAAACATTAGATTTTATTAAGAAAATTTTATTCTTTACACTGAAAATAAATTTTTATACCAAATATCAGCTTGAAAATCACTCTAAACAGAAAAACTACTGATTTTCATTAGCAAGGTATCATTTTTTACATACCATTTTTCCTTGTTTCTTATTTAACGCTATTGAAAAATATAAATTATCAATACGTAAAAAATGGCTTATATACTTTGAATATTGAAATATGATTCAATGAATGTACATTTATAAAATTCGGAAAATCAATGTATCTAATTGGATGATGTATTGGTAATTATTAAATTAAAATTTACATTTTTAATATTTTATACTTAACAATTATGGCATTAAATAATTTATCTAAATGGAACATAGAAGACAAATATTTGTTATTTGTTATTACAAGAGAGTGAAACTTTATTATTTTGGATTAGTTTTATAAATTAAAAGAAGTTTATAAATTTAAAATTATATGTTACATACAATTTCATTCAAAAGAATGCGAATTATATCTCTCTAAAAACTAACACATTTGTAGTATATTTTATTATTCCTATCCAAGATTAACCCTTACACCGCCTTTATCAACAACGAATAGAAAGAAACATGCAAAAGCTGTTGCGGTTGAAATATTTCAAAGCTAACTGAATCGAATTTGAGGAATATTTCATAATTAGTTAATTAATTGATGTGTGCAGGCAAGAATTTTATTTTTCTATACAACTTTAACTTTAGACTTATAATTTTTTATTCTTTAAAAAAATTAATTTATTCGAAATATTTTTTCGCTTTTGAATTAATATGATTTTGTAACAAATTTTTCGTTGCATCAATCAATATGTAAACAATATATATCAATATGTATCTTATTTTGATTTATGTGTTTTGAAAATTAATTTTTTTACTCACAGAACTTTGCAATCAAACTTTGCTTTAAACACACAAAAATAAATGGCATGCTTTTTTTGAATGTCGTAACTTTATACATAGATAGATGTACAGAAAAACTAAAAGTAAATTCGAAAAAAGTTCATTTACCAAGCTTTGAAGCAAGTCAACTTATTTATCTTCCATAAAAAATGCGAATAATATCATATTTATATATGTACATTTCTATTTAAAAGAGCAGCTGTGTCATTTAATAGTTTTTCAAAAAGATAATATATTTAAAGAAATCAGATAAAATTACACAAAAATTTGTTATCATTTTGTTTGTAACATACTAAATAAACAAGTAGCTCGTTTCCAAGGGTAAATTTCGGGTATCCAAGGCTAAATTTTATTTTAAAAATATACAAAGGTAATTCACGTAAGTTTCCATGGAAACAGAATTTCCAATTCTTGTGAGGAAACCCTAGTTATTAGAATTTTTATCAAGTGAGAATCGAAAAAGGGTAGGTAATTTCCGGTCTTCTTGTACACTGGTTACCGGAAGTGAAAGAGCTGAAAGACGTTGTCGTTAACGAGAAATAGTTGAACCAATAAAATGTGATTCTGTGATTCCCTGCGTCATTTCCTTCAGCCAGCATCCGGTGGCAACACTAATAATTAAGAGGATTGTTGGTTACGTACATTCAAACAAACAAAACTTTAAAGGGAATAGAGAAATATAACAGCAATAACAAATTCTAAAATTTAATATTTTCCATCACGAATAATTTATCTATGAAATAATTTGAAAATATATTACGTTGAAAAAAGGAATATGAGTCAAGATTTTCAAATGATAAAAAAACATTCCAATTTTAAAAAAATAAATTAAAATTTAATTACATAAAATTGAAATAAACGAAAACATAACACCAATGCAAATTCGAAAGATTCATATTGAAATAATTAATGTACTTAAAAAAAACGCACGAGAGCTATAGTACAGTTACTTAAGTAGTATTCCTAAGCACTTCAATATATCTTAACAATTCAATTCAAGCTATTACAGTGGGTTTTCTTAATAGTGAAGTAATTAAAATCATTTTATAAAAGATTTATCAACGCGAGTCAAATAGTGACAAAATATTCATAAAATACATTTGCAAAAAGATGTTATTCTCAGATATCCTGCTTTGTGGACAAGAATGGAATTAACTATAAAATCCTCAGAGGAAACAACAATAAAAAAAGCTTAAAATTATGCCAATAACTTATTAAACATGATGCCAATATATCAAATTAAACAGAGGAAACAGTAATGATGGCAATTTTCCATTGGTACTGGAAGTACTTACGAAATACTTTGAATTTCTAGATTATCTCTTAAATAACTATGGATATATCTGATAATACCGAATATGGATTAACTCTGTATATCTTTCAGTGCATTTTTTAAAAAAAATTAGAAGAAAAAACCAACAATTTGTAATAAATGAAAAAAAAAAAGAGAGAAGAAAAGAAAAGAAAATTATGTAAGTATAAATTTCAATTCACGGAACAGAAATTAATGTAACTAAAATGTCCATTTAGATATATAAAGCATTAAGATTAGAAGAAGACAGGATATTAGATTTAAAAACTAGATTGGGTTTGGTTGGCTTGTTTAAAGCTCTAGGGTCACTTTTTTGTATACGAAAGCTCATTAAAAAAGAGTCTACAAAACTACAATCTAAAGTGAACTCTGAATCACAGCAATTAATTAAGCCTTTAATAAGAATCTAGCTTATGAACTCTAAACTAAGGACCGAGAGTTTTACTTTGTAGATGGCAATTCAGTAATTCAGATTTGCAAGAATTTTTTATGATAAATTGCAAGAGATATTTTAATTTAAATATGTTCCTTCCAAGGGGCTTGCTTACATGAAAATACGACGGTGATGTTTAAGTAAATAAGATTTATAATTAAACTCTAATGAATCCAATGAAGCATAAATTATTTAATGTAATTACTCAAAGAATCTAACATAAGTTAGTCATATGCATAATATCGATTAATCTTACAGATTCGTCCATATAAATGGCGTGGATATGATTTAAGATTTAATTTATAATATCTTTTATACTTAGAGATACATTAAATAAATTCACAATTTAAATGATAGCTTTTTTAGATAATTATATAAAAATCCAATGTTTCAAAGAGAAAGCAGAAATTAATTTGGTAAATAAATTAACCGATATAATAGAAAAAAAATTATACTTGTATATTGATGTGAAAGCAACGACTTTTATATGTAGATTACTTTTACATCATACTTACAGTATTTAAAATATGATGATATTAAATAAATCATAAAAACCATAGCTCGTCAAAAAACTGATGTGTTCAAGAAATGCAAATTGCGCAATATAAAATTAAAAAAATAAATATAAAAATTAGCAATATTAAGTCAGTCGTGGAACTAATATTCCACAAAAGGTGCAGAGTCATTAGAAAGTACCTTGAATCAGAAGATATCAGATAATCGGATAATGGATCGAACACTCTACAACTCTCATTAAAAATATATAACTTACACTTTGACAGCCAATCCCGGATAAGGATAGAGTCATCAAATGCTACTGAAAGAAAGACCACACCCAGGCAGTTCATCTATTTTAATCAACTAAAAGTTACATAAAAAGCAATTTTTGAGATCTGTATACATTTTATACGCTTTGCTTGAAATGTAATATTCAAGAAAAGTTAGTGAATTATAATAAAAATGAAGCATATTATGAAATGAAGTATATTTATTCAAAAAAAAATTTGATCCATTTTAAAACTAAATGGCTATCAAAATGTTGCAATTTCATTTAAGTGTTATCTTATAAATTGAAAAAAAGTAATTCATATCAAATTAAAATGTTATATATATGTATACAAAAATGTGAGTATGAATAAAATGAAAATTTAACTATGCTGAAAGAAAGATAAAATGAAGTATTAGTCAATTGTGTTCGTAGATTCATTAAGTTTACTGTGACGCAATAGCTAAAATATTAAATCTCTTATGATTTTTAATTTGGATATAAATGTTAACAGGTGCAAAGATTATATCAAAAGCATTCGAGATTAAGTTCGAAGTTAAATTTGAGAGTGTGAACATTTTAAATCTTAATCTAATGAAATCCTCACTTTAAAATAAGTGGATTGATTTATAATAATGAGTAACAATGTAATTTTAGAAACAAAACAATTTAATGATATCAAATTCAATTAATGATTTAAGAAAATAAGTTAAAAATAATTTTGTTACAGTTTGGCTTACATCAGATAAGTGCTTTAACAAATCATTAAAATAACAATGAAAAAAAAATTCACTGAAAGCTTCACTAATTTTTAAATTTCAATATTCCTTCATACAGAGAACTAATAAGTTCAATTGAGCTGATAACAAGAGATCTAAATAGATTGAAAAAAATTAAGCTAACATTTAAGGAGAGTTATTAATAGTTCAATATAATTGTGACGGGAAAAGTAATATGCTAATAATATGAAGTTCATTTCGGTATACTACAAAAATAAAAGAATGCAACCGATAAGAATTTTTCAGTTTCGTGGTTAATGCAAAGTTAAATCGATTCAGAACATTTATTGGCTTCAAAATGAAACCAACAAGAGAATATGCTCATGAAATCATTTCTTATCTTCACATAATCAAATAGAAAATTTTTTAGCTTTACGCTAATCGTTGAGTTTGGTAGAATAATCACATAGACAGAAAATTATTCAAGTAACACGATATTTTGAATATAGCATAACAAAAAGAAAGTTCTAGATAATAGGTAAATCGGAATAAAAGTGCTGATTGGCTTGTTACTATCAATCATTTACATTTCGACATAATGAACACACACCGAACTTACACTGGTTGCCAAAAATTAAGGAAAAATCAAAAGTAAGATAACTCCCCCCCCCTAAATAAGCCAATCTCAATGAAATTTGAATATGTTTGTAAGTAAAAGGAGTTGAATAATCTAACACTATCCAGAATACTGGTAGTGCTGTCTGATAAAAATGAATGTTTCAGAGCAATCGTTGTAGCGTATATGAGAATAGAAATTCGGTATCGCGAAATTGTAACAATGGACTACAGGCATCATTTGACCGAACAATTTCGATGGCGATCTATTAGAATACTAGAGGCAGGATGAAGTCAGATAGAAGTGGTTAGACGGCTGAATATGAGTTCATCGGTGGTTCTTAGACTTTAGTAACAATTTCAAACCTCGAACTTGGCATCCAGAAATTTCATCCACGAACGGCCACACGCCACCAACAGTACCAATGATTGATATTTGTCATTTTGTACACGAAGGAATATAACCACAACTCTGTTTGAACCCAGATACTCTCTCGCTGCAAGCTTTGGAAATTCGTATCCAGATCATCCACGCGTAGAAGATTTATGAACGTGGTCTTTATGTGAGGCGACCAGTTATTTCATCTCGCTCACGTCACACCATAGGAGAAAAAAAGTTTGTATTTGGCCACGTAAACATGTCCACTGAACGCGGGATTAATGAAGGACTGTTTCTTTTAATGGATCAGTCCAGGTTTAGCCACGAAAGAGATATTAGGCGCATTTTCATTTGGAGAGGAAGTGGAACTCGTTTTCATTCAACGAACATTCGTGAAAGAGATGCATACGAATCAGGCAGCATCTGTGTTTGAGATGATATCTCTTTGGGTGGAGGCACAGACCTCCATGTCTTTTAGACATGACATACTGGATGCTTATGCGCATCCTTATGCCTGAGTAATTAGTGATGCTTTCGTGCTACAGAATGATAATGCAAGGGTACACAGGTTGATGCTAATCTTGAGCAGGAAACATTTGAGTGCATGCTATGGCCAGCTCAAATACCGGACCTTAACCCAATCGAAACTTTTTGGGACGTTCTAGGACAACGTGTAGTTGCTCTCAATCCTCTCCTATGATTCTAGCCACGCTTTCAACTTTTGGAAGAGCAATGGCTTTACTTCCTACACAAGTAATAGGTCGCAAAATTGAGAGCATCACACATCGCAGAATGAGCTGTATTGTTTCTCGGAGGAGGGGATCATACCCCATATTAAAGGTACTTTTCGTAAACCACGCTTACACCTCCATTTAATCATTGTATACATATGCTAGATTTTATAACACCATAATTGTCTTTTGATTTTTTTAAACTATTTTGTATCTTCCTGTATGTTAGATATTGTGTATTTGTTTCATTTATTCTACATATAACTTTTAGCGTTATAGTCATTTTTGAGATTTCTCCTTTATTTATGATAACCAATGTAGATTATCGCTAGACATACAACAAAGTAGTTGAATTTAGCAGTGATTCACAAGTATCAGCGTACATAAATCTATTTTCGGGGAACAAAAAAAAATTAGATCATCAAAATTTATAACATTCTGATTTTTCTTTTCTTAAACTTTAAAATTAAAGACAAATGGTCCTCAAAATAGTAATTCTCACCAAAAATGTAAATGAATAACAGGCAGTTAATCTAAGTATTTTTTACTCATTTAATTATATATTTTGATAAGCCAAAAGTAGATAGTTCACAGTACACACTCATATAATTTTTTTTTTTTTTTAATCTCAGGTTTTAATTTTATATTCATACGTGTCTTTTTATAGCAAAAATTATTCCAGAATTTAATTTCAAAGTCATAGTATGTAAGTTAGTATTTTATTTTTGTAACTTTTTCTATTTTTTACCTGACTTCGATAAAAATATGAATGTTAATCGAAAATACACATCTTTCTTTATGTGTGTGCCGAAGAAACATTAATTTAGTTTGAGATTATCTCCAATATCATATTGTGGAGTACGCAGTAGTAATAAGATAAGAATACTGAAGCATGCATCTTGTTTTAAAACCCAATGAAATTATGATACTATTTTAATCCAATCTCTCTTTACAAATATATATGAAAGCAAATATTAAATATAAATACAGTATAGGAATTATCTTTCCTAATGAACTGAGGTTGCAACTAAGGATGTATTTTGAAACTCATTATATGAGCTTTGACGTAGTTAAAACTCTCTTCAAATCTAAAATATTTTAATCAGCTGTACTGTGAAACATATTATAAAATGGATCGATTGTACTGGAAGAGTTGCATTTTACGCGCGCACGCATCAAAGCTAATTAAGTTCAAATTGAAAACAGTAATTAAAACTTTCCGACTCGCTGGAAAATTTTTAACAAATATATATATATATATATATATATATATATATATATATATATATATATA
>JAPDSC010102682.1:23881-44812 GCA_026290005.1 Latrodectus geometricus | reverse complement strand
ATATATATATATATATATATATATATATATATATATATATATATATACACTTTTTGAAATAGATTCATATTAATGATATACCAATAGTACTCAACTAAGTACTGAAAATCGAAACACATTCAAACTTAAATTAATTATTATTAATACTTCCAAAAATTGATTTATTTATGAAAAATGATAAAAAAAAAAATTATATATTTTGCGCATAAAATCTGTGTTTATGAAAATAACAATTCTTCTTCATAATTCATGCATATACAAATTAAATAGTTTATATATAATTTAATTTACATTTTTCCTTGTGATAAAGATTTTTTTTAATTATTTTTATTGAAATTAAAGAATAATTGAAATTGCAATTAATGAAAAGAGTTAAATATATAAATAAAAGTTATTAATGAAAGCGTTACTTATAGTATTAATAATTTAAATAACTTCGGATATATAAACCGAGAACAAGCATATCATAGAAGATTTATTATTTGTTGTGAATCATATTGTAACAAGATGCATTTAATACAGAAAAATTCAGCGAATAACAAATCAAATACTACCGGATAAGCTGTTTTACTTTTAACAATATAGCATATTTTTATAATTTGGTTAAATGATAATACTATTAATTAAAATTTTATCTGAATAAAGGAAAATGAAATTTGTTCCGACCACATGTTAAAGAGAAGAACAAGCCCCACTAAATTACTACATCACAAGTGAAGTTCTATTAAAATTAATATTCATATTAAGGGGCTTAGAAATATTAGTATTAAAAATGAAATATATGAAGAAAAATTGAAAATTTTCCATATTTAGGGAAGCAAGATTATAGCGCAAAAATTCTAATGATATGCTAGTTCTGAAATGGATATGAACAAATTGGAAAATCAAAGGAAGTTCTATTAGCTATTTGTTTTACTGTAATGTTACAATGAAATATAATTTGTAGAAATATTAAATACGAGAAATATTAGAATATATTTATTTTGAAAAATAGTTAAATATATACTTTTAGTAAAAAATTAATGTAACTAGAATATACATTTAAATATATCAGAATTAAATTTCCTGTTATTTGAATTAATAAGAATTAAAAATTCCTGTTATTTGGTAAATTTCTTTACTAGTTTTAAAAAACAAAGCTCGCATATAAAAGAGATTGATTCAATTGTTGATTATTTAATTGTGTTTAAAAATTATTGCCTAATAAGTAAAATTATACATTTAAATAATAGCGAATTTTCCTTAAAATGTTCAAATAATACCTAAATATTAAAACATATATTACTCACTTCTAAAAAAATGTATCTAATTAATATTTATAACGTACAGAATATTTAATGATATCAATGATTATTACGTAGCTTTTCATAATATGTTTTTAGTTAAAATTATTAAAAAAATGAAGTTTTTCTTAGATACATTTCAAGATACTGACATTTTAAGATTGCGATTTCTGTCTTCAATCAATAAGTTCACATTCTGCCTCGATTCATGTCGCCAAATTCTTTCCAACCGTGAAAGAGGATACTTTAATTACAAAACTCCTCTTTCTCTCTCGCCTTTTCCAATTCTTCGAATTGTCTGAAAGGATAACCGAAACTTTTGCTTCGAAATGATCCCGCTAAGGGAGAAATTTCGATATATAAACGAGATTTCGAAGCAATCCCCGAGAAAGAGACGAGATGCTTAATTAACTAAAGAATGTACCCGTCAATTGAATTCCAATGGTAGGCCCCCATCCTACCATCCCTTACAAGGCCCATGTGCTTGATACTGTATCGAAAGTGAGTTGTTGAACATGCTGCTGCTATCCGTTGTTCTAACTGTTTCCGAAATAGGGAGGCATGGGAAGGTATGGGGTATTTGTGGAATGCCAGGATGGCATACCGACGCCATTCGGGCGCCCTTGTTCAGTCACCATGGTTACCAGTAAATGTTTAGGATTGGAATGGTTGTAAGGAAGAGGTGGTTATTACAAACATTTCTTGAGATGGACGATTAGAAGAAAAGATTTCAGAATTACTTTCCCAACTCAAAAGTTTGACCAAATTGATTAAGGGTGAATAAGTACTGTATAATGCAGAAAACTAAAATTAATTAATAGTTACAATCGAATACAATGATTTAAATTTTAAGCTAATAAAAAGCAAAATTATATAAAATAAATACGAAGAAATATCTCTAATTTTGATAATGCAAAGTCTCAATAATATTATTAAGCATTATTAAAAACTTACAAAGCTATCATTATATAATTACATACTTCTTACAGAAAATAATGAAAGTGCAATATTATTGATAAATTCTGAAACACACAAACAAATACATACATATGCAAAAATATTTAAAATTAATGAGGTTGAATTCTAAGTTTATAGCTTTGCTTGCCTGTTATTTGAACCAATTATATAGTCTTTAAAAGTTATTCATCCATTAAACAGAACTATAATCTAGCAGAATTAAAGTGAAATGAAATATACTTGAAATTTCAATGGAATAAAATTTAAGCGAAATTCAAATTAAATTTCCATAAAAGGAATATTTATGATTCCAAATTCGCTTTCAATATGAAATTCTGATACACAAATCAAATTTCAGTAGCAATAAAGATTTTTAATGAAATTACACTGAATTGAAATATAAATTTCGTTTTCACATTTGTTTATTACGCTTTTTAACATAATTTGTCCCTTTTCCAAAATGCAAAACGTACATTTTGCTATTACAACGAAAAAGGTAATTTCGATCATAAACAGGCCAATTTCAAATCAAAACTGAATAAAGACATCTATTTATCAGAAGCCTTACTCGTGACATCACCTCAAGCAATAACTGGAGCAAAAAGTAAAGTACACATCTAAGTAATTACTGAGTTAGAATAAATCACAGATTTTTCGTCGTGAAGATACTCTCCGACCTTTAATGATAGTTCAAGTATTTTAAATAAGCAAATGTAATTTAAAATCCGAAATCCAATTACGAACCAAGATTGTCTCTTCCAGTAAAACATCTATTTGTACAACCAATTTTGGGAAAGGAAGTTTTAAATTACGAGATCAATTCTAATAAATAATAGTGTTATTTATATATCTTAACGCTTGATTCCAAGAGTATAGAAAGTTAAGTATTGATTCCATCTCGTAAGCACCTCACATAAAAATAAATTTTCCCCGACGGAATTCTCATTTAAATTATGCAATGTCTGAAAAGGGAAATTCCATGCACGCGAACCGAAGATTACCACGATGACTGACGATGAGTTACCTCTCCCATACTTTATTCCTGGAAGTAAACCCTTATTACATTAATAGTTTTGGATAGCCCATTTAATAAAAGAGATTCGATGCTTTTTGAAACAGAAATGGCTTGGCGAGAATCTTCCGATTACAGAATACATTTTATGAACAAATAGGAGAAAAATACCAGATTTTTGCTCCAACATCCACCTTTTTGCTTTAATTGCTCTTTATGATCAAATATGTAAAGATAGACTGACAAAAAGGTTAAATGTTTTTGAGTCACAGATTAAATCAATGCACAATATACAATTAGAAAATATATACATAACATTACGTATTAAGACTTAATTACTCTCATATAAGCTTAAACCATAAAAGATAATTTTAATTGTGCAATCAGAACTGTGGAACATTATAAAAACCTAAAAGATTTTTTTTATAGGATTTGGTCCTAAGCCTATTGCTATAGCATTTTGTGGGGGAAAGAAAAAGGCCATAACTGTAAAATATAAAATTTAATTTCAACAAAAACTTCTCTTCATGCAGCTAACAAAAAATGTCAATAATAAGAAAACTATAATCTAACAATAGAGAAAAGAAGATATTTATGTTATTATAAGAATCACAAAAATCGCGAATTTGTGATGTTGACCAACTTGTTCCTTTATTAAACGAAAATGTTTATTCCCGAATAAACTAAATTATTCCTAAGCAATAATTTTTCATATATTAACCATAAGTTTATAGTACTGAACATATCTTTCAAATAGTTCCACAACCAGAAGTCACACGAACTAAGATCAGATGATCAAGACGGGCATTCTGTAGGAAAACAGCAGCTGATATTCTAGCGTTTCCGAAATCTCACCTTAACAGCTGCTTCACTAAACTGCATAATATGCGATCTTCACTAAAATGACCACCTCCATACATCCACGCCATTAAAGAAATGAAATGACATAGTTTTTCAAAAGACACATAATGCGTATCAATCAGCGACGGTAGCAAGGGATCGAAAGTAACCATCCCCTCTTAAAAATATGAACCAATGATAAATAATATCTTAAAACCACACCACACGTCACTGTGTGGTGTGGTTTTAAGAAATCATTCATCATTGCAAAATGAAGTGGTACTGGTTAATTTGCAAGTGGATTTCTGCTGCCTATATTCAGCAATATTGCATATTTACAAATCCATTCAGAGGAAAACGGGTTACTTGTGTCCACAAAATATTCCACTGTTATTCATTGTCCACTTTTATGTGAGCAAGAAATTCTAAGGCAAAATTCTCTTGTTGGCAGGTCAGCAGGAAATAACTCCTGCACATAATTAGCAATGTAGAATATGTCACAAAACTTTATGCAGTGTGTTCACATGCGTGCCCAAAAAACAGGCAAATTATGCATGCACAATATGGTTGCACATTACTCGACTCTTCCTACATTGCTCTATGGCGATTTCTTCAACTCACGTTAAATCAATTTTTCCCTCCCTCTGCAAAATTATACATTTAAGGAAGCCGACTTTTCAAAATTCAGAATTATTTTCTCCAGGCCACAACAGTCATCGGACAAACTTCCTTTTTTTAACTTTTGTGTATCTAGAACATCAGCAACGTGGGCAGTCAACGTTCTTATAATGAAAACTCAATAAGCAGAAACTTTCATTAAAACAATCATGGCAAACTTTCCAGAACGAAGTGAGATAAAACCATAAACTAGACATTTTATAGAAATTGAAATGAGTGTTGCACATGACTATTTTCATTACATATTTGTCATTTCCAGTGCCATCTACGTTAAAATTTATAACTATTTTTATGCCATACACTTTCCTCTTTTACAATTATGCACACACTAAAATTTGACATCGTTCTGTGATCAGTGGTTCTTATTTTTATATAAAGTGGGAAACTCAACATGCAAGTTGTTAAAATGAAATCTAAAACACATACAATTTAGTTTCCCTTTGGCATATAAAAAAAAGAAAATGCATATCATTTAAAGTTCAAATACATTTACTTATTAGGCTGCAATAGCCTGGTTGTTTAGGCCCTTCATTCTCGTTATCAAAAGGTAGCGACTTTGAATCCTGACCCAATCGAAGAACTGTCGTGTTCGCTAATGTCGGCTGAGGCACATTAAATATGGCTTGGTCACTAAGTTCTCCATGTGAAATGATAACTCTAGGGGTGACAGGCCAAGTCTGGATGTCTTCTGCTTGATTCCTGCTTCTTAATTACGAAGACCCACTTTCGGGGCTACGATGGCACACCCACTGGGTGCACCTTCATATAAGATATCATCATTTCCGCCTCTTGTGCTTAAAGTGAAAACCCTAGTAGCCGGGCAGTATATAATATTTTCTTATTTTCGTTAATATTTTTAAATATTATAGAAGCGGACATTACGTAACCGTAGCAGTGCAGAAATGTGGTTTCATTTTGTTTATTTTTGTAAACAAAGGCTAATTAAACTTAGACCTGCAGCTTAAAGTGAATTCGGAAAAATTACGTACATTTAATCTGGAGACAGGATTCGAACCCATAAACATATGACTAATAATTCATCGGCTACGTTCTAGAGTAAAATAATCGGTTTCTAATTCTGACAACGAGATATCAACGAAATTAATATACACGCATACTGAACTTTTGCTATCTGCATGTGTTTGAAGATCTTCTGATTGGTCCTTGTTTTGAGAACTCATACAATTTCAAGAGATTAAGAAGACACAAACACACTGGGTACTCCAATATATAAAATGTTAATAACTTCCATTTCTTACAGCGAAAAAAAGGTTAAATATTCCTAGTGTACATTAGTACATTTTAAAATATTGATAATATTCTGCAAATATATGTGAGTTTATATTACAAAAAAGTTATTACAAAAAAGTTTACACTATAACATAAATATTCTCGCATATAGTAAGTATATTCTGACAAATAAGTACCAGTACAATGCATAAAACACAAAGCTAACCTTGTAACACGACAGAAAAGTTCTATGGTAACAAAATATTCAAAAATGAAATATTTTTAAAGTATAGTGATAAGGATTTAAATCCTAGTTAAATGTACTTTATATTCTCCAAACAAAAAGTTGTGCAATATTTTAAGTCTTTTACCTACTTCAAGAACCAAAAGTTCTTGTAAGAAAAAAAAAATAATGCCTGTTATGGATGGGTATTTTTTTAGACCCATGACTTTGGAGACCCAATGCCCAGATAGCGGAAGCTTATTCTCCCATAAATTATTGATGGTATCGCGCTGCTTGTTGTTTGGGTTCTTACAGAAACTTCTAAATCATTTCAGAATCTGGCAACGGGAATTTTCTCTCTTAGCCAGAGAAAATGTTTTCTCTGCATCCAATAGTCTTCCCCCTTTTTCTTCCATAGACTATGTGTTTTTTCATTCTTTCACTTTTTGTCAAAGGAAAAAGGGAAAAAGTCAAGAGAAGCAAAAGGAAAACAACAAGCCTACAAAATTTCACCGACGGTCGAGGGTTTTGTTCTTTGAATTTTTAGAAGTGCAATGAATAAGAGAATTCTGGCTAGAACGTCACTGTATGAGATGGCGAACCAACAGAAGTAACAAATAAAAAGAATTTCAAATCTCCGCTTTACTGCAGAGGAGTATTTGAACCCTCTATATTTGACTGAAGCCAGAAATTTCTCTTGTTGTGTAAAAATATCATGTATTCCGCGCTAGACTTCATAAATAATGCAACGATTGTTTTGAAAGGTCATAAAGAATCACGCTAGTTTTCTATTTGGAAGGAAAGAAATGAAAGCATTTGCGGTTCTGGATTTGTCAAAGATCTATCAAATTAGTCTCAGGTTGAAATTGAAAAAAACAGATATTTATACAGTAAAACAAAAATGTATTTCAAATTATAAGCTATAGAAGCAAATTCTTTCAAAAAAAAAAAAAAAAAAAAAAAAACTCTAATTAAGAAGATAAAATATGTCTTTAAAAAAATTCTCAAATGAAAAATATTTATGAATTTTATTTTATTTATCTATTGCATCAAAATTATTTAAAAAATTGAATCGAATAAAAACATATCTTATGAAATAGAATACTATTACAAAAAAATGTTCCGATTTTTCGTAAAGAAAGGTAAAACAATAAGAATACAAAGATACAAAAGAATGGTACATCAGATTTTAAATAAGGCACCGAATTATATCAATTTTATGAATTTAAAATCAAAAATAATAATTCAAAATTAATAAAAGTCTAAATAATTCAGATACTTACCTAAAATCTTCAAATATTAAAAATATTGATAAAATAAATGTTAGAAATTACATGCAATTTTTTATTGAAATAGTTTGACAGGTATCAAGCATTAGAGATTATTTCTTCATTTTTACCGATTTTCCATAAGAGTAAATATTAGGTTTCATTTTAATAAATTAAATAAAAGACTAACTGGACAAAAAATTATGCATATAACTTAAGATAAACATAAGATATCTACGAAACTGAAAACTGATAATGTGTTAAACTTTATTGTTTTTCCAAAAGCACAAAATTTGAATTGGAAATTGAAGCATATTAGGCTAAAATAATAAACACAAATCTGCTATAATGTTGATAACTACATTCATATAAAATGTATATTCATCAATATTAATACTATCAAATGTTAACACTTAAACGCATGTTACAAATTTGAAGTTGTGATATGATAATTACAGAACAAAACTGAGAAAACAATGTAATATATATTTTAACAACAAGCAATAAATGATATCGTAAACTAAAAAAAGCTTCACTAAAAGAAACAAGAGCCTTACGTTATGCAAATGAACCAAAAATGCATATTATTTGTAATGCCAATAAACACAATTCTTATATTATAGGTCACTTCTTAAACATTATAATTTAAAATAAATTTTATACATTTTTGGCCACTTAATAGGTAATAAAAATTTAAAAGTTTTTACCATCAAAAATTAATCTGAAAGAAAAATTTCATATAAAAATCTTATAATATTAACTTTATCTCGTTAGCAAAAGATAAATAAATTAATTTACAAATATAGAAATCATAATGTATTTGTAAGAATACAATATCTATAATCAATATTCTTTAAACAAAATTATATTCTGAATTCGTCAATTTCAGTTCCAAAAATAAATAGCAGTTATTTATTTTTTATTTTAAAGATCAGAACGAAGTGTTTTGTGCATTTCCGTTACACTAAATCTGCTGAATAATCTATTAGTAATTGTTTGGAACCAAACTAAAGATTAATCACCTCTTTATATCTGAATACATTTTCATTATATTATCACTATTCATAAACATGTCATCATTCAAATGACAACGCATTCATTATCATTTCTGTTATCTGTAAGGCGCATTATATGCATTCCCAAAATTACCGTTTCAATACGGTTTGATTTTTAGCGAAAGATATTAGTTATAAATTAAATAAAATTGTACAAGAGAATAAAATGGAAATAAAATCCTATATAAAACATTAAATATTTGCATTGGAGACAATTAAAATCTTAAAGATATTTATTTTCGTTTATCATTTTCCAAATGAAAATATTATTTTGAGTTTACATTGGAAGAAAGATATTAAGTTGTCATAATATTATTATTCATAAGGATAAGAACATAAATATTTTGTGTTTCTAGATTATAAATGAAACAGTCTTTCACAATTTAATTTTTCAAACCTTTTCGAAATACAATATACATTTATTTTGATAAATATTTCAATCACACAAACAGAAATTTCCAAGCAAATATTAAAAATATTTTCCATCTGAATATCTAGTCTTTTCATTAGGTAAATGAAGCAGAAAGATTTTAAAATTAATAATTGTTAAATATGTAATTTTTGCAATACAATAAAATTTTTCCGGTCGTTTGAAAAACACCATTAAAAATGTGATTCAGCAGTCTAAAAATAAATGATTTAGAAACAATATAAAATAAAATTTCCAACATCAACGTTTTTACATAACAGGTAAGAAAACTGACTGCTTTTGTGCGTGTAATGTTTTAAATGAAGGATTTAATTTGATTTCATTAATGACAATCTTTCACTAAAATTGTATGTAAAGAATTTTTCGATTAAGATTATTCCATGCAAAATAGTATCAATTAATACCAGAGCTCTTAGCTTTATCTTCTACATTAGTTGGTGTTTCGAAATAATAATGTAAACAAAAATGAGAATTTTTAGTGTGAATAATATATATGAGCAATTTATTTTAAAAGTGGCCTAACTCCATTTTTCAATTTTTTTTTTTTTTTTTTTTTTTTTTTTTTTGGTTACCATGGTTACATGCACAACTTTATGTTATTTATCAGTAAAGCATTTCAGGTTGCTTATATTTGCAGCAAATACGATAATTCTTGACACATAAATTTTCAGAGTTAGTTCAATAATTGAACCATGTAGTTTGAAAGTGGCTTAACTTCATTTATACTTAAATTTAAATATTTACTATTGATAATGTCGGAAAGCAGTGATGGAGTTAATTAATGAAGGTATCCCAAGTAGATTACCTCAGTAGCATATTACAAACGCAATATGGATGTTCAAAATTTGGGTATTCACAATTATAACAATATAGTAAAAACAATATATGAAGTATCTATACATAAAATTGTCACACTATAATTAATCAAGATAGTTACATAAAAAATTTAGTAAACTTTGTTGAAAATTTTATGTGTGGTAGAAATATTTGAGTAATCGCAACTTCATTTCATATATTTTCCAACCAAAATATAAATGTAAGACAATTAGTAAAGTTCCCAATGCATATCCTAGCTTTATTTAAAGTTAAAAAATAAAAACAATTTGAATATAAAATTATCTTTCTAATGATACTAATGGTGGATGTAATTTTTACTTTATTATAATATCGATACAAATTGATTATTGTTATAAGCGCTAGTGCAGTTAGACGCAAGCAAATGACCTTTGAAAGGAAAGGATTACAAAAACTATTCGATTTAAATTAACAATTAAGATTAACTTTAAAAATAACTGTAGACCATTCGATAAAAAACTGAAATATTGGTTGACCTTTGACCATGCCTTAAAATATTTTTACTGTTCATAAATAAAACGTTATAAACAATATCATCGGGTACAGGATTTAATCTTTCAACTGACACTTAAAAATGAGGAAATAATTTGCAGCATTTAATAATTTCGGAATTGAATTGAGAAAAATATTTAAAATTGAATCAAAATAGTTAAGATTAAATTGGAAGGGCTAAGATTTTTGCAAAATATTTTCAGTAAACAATTCACGGTCCATTTATATACAATCAAATAAACACTTAAGTTAATAAAAAGTATTAAGTTTATATTATACGAAAGAGTCACATACCACATGGTACGACCATTGTCATTCATGTAATGTGATATGACGAAATTCCAGCTCTACTTTATCATTGACCAGTCGTTTTTGATTCCTCAGTGACTCTTCGATTCTTTTTACTTCGGTTTCTTCAGAAACCACAAAGCCTTGCTTGGTGAATATCATGATCTCGACATGTGTTTGATCTTACAGGAAAAAGCTTATGCAGAAGTGAATGTATAGTACATGCGATGCACTGGTGTATTCTGAGCGCGTTTAGAGAAGAGAATATCTACAATATGGCCCAAAAAATAAAGATAAATAACGAGGCAATGTATTTTTTTCGGCTCTCTAACTCCCCGTGAAATTCAAATCGTGAGAAACTTAAGATCTGGAAAAATCCCAAGAATTTCTAGTAGTCAATATTTAGGAAAGGGCTCTCATTACGACATATTATGTGAATTCAAAATTTGATTGTTTGTGATATTCTGATCCATAATTATGAGAAGTTGAATTGAAACTGGGAAAACGCAATATAGATTAATATTGAAGTTTTCTTACATCACAATCGGACTTAAATCTATATGAAAAGAATAAAGTTTTCTTATAATTGAACAGTACTGTATTTTCATCATGATAAAATTTCTAATTGTATGAGCATATAATTGTAGCAGATACATGCCGAATAATTGCAAAAGAAACAGCTTTAATTAATAAAACATAACTGAGATAAACTAAAAACACAGTTTGATTATTTTCTTTACGAATAGAAAATCTTTCATAATGTAACATGAATCTTATGTTTCTTAAATGTTACATTAGAAACAACTAAGGACAGAAACACATTAAAAAATTTTCAATGCTGGAAAAAAAAGCGGCATTTAACTTTCCTTTTCTTCACCTCATTCTTAACAAAAGAAAAAAACAAGACTTTTTTCCTCTAACCCATTTCTGCCTAGACTCTTTTATAATACAAGATAATGGGCGAACTTGCAAATGGACACGATAATATAATTAAACTTTCATCGCAGTTGGGTCTCCCGAAAGGTTTCTAAAAAACACAGCAGGGTGCATGGTCAGGTAGTGTAGTTTTTTTTATTCCACATAAGTTTTTTTTTCTCCCTTTTCCCACTTTGTAAGATACAAAATCCATCGAGTCCATGTTTTTTTAACACTTAAGAAATTGAGAGAGAAAAAATAGGAAAAAAGAGTCTATCTAGGGAGGAAAAACCTCTCAAGAAAAAACTTTGAAAATAAATTGAGAGGAATTAGCTAGACAACATAGATTAAAAAGTGTACAAGAAAACTTCATTTCGTTAGAAGCGAGAGCTGAACGAAGTGACATCCACCTGGAACTAGTAACTCAATTAGCGAGTTTTGTTTACTGTTTAGGGATCAGATGAGAGTTTTGATTAAATCTTACGTTTTTGTACCTTATTTTCCTAAAATTAGGCTAGCAAAAATAATTTCAGAACTTGATATTCTTTGGGGGTATTTCTAATGAAAATGTGTCATGAATAAAACTTTAAAAAAGAAAAGTTAAAAACATAATATAACTAAAATGAGCAATCTGTCTTTAATTTAAGCAATAATTATATGTGTGAACATAATTAAATTTTTAAGCAATCTGAAACGCAGTAAATGAAAAATTGCATTCTGTGATGTATACGATAAAAGATTAATCTTTATTTTCTTTGTATACCTTTCCTATAAAAGATATATAATTATGTACATTCCTATTAACTTGATGATTTTTATTCAATCAGTGATCAGATTCGTTTTGTATCAGCAATTAATTTTTGCGATAGATTCCAAAGCAATTTTTTATTAAAGTTAGGGCAAGGAAATCATTTATGGCATGCCAGATTTAAAAAAAATGCAAATTTATTTCTAAAGAAACATCTTTAACACCTTTCATTGAAATCATAATATTACAACTTTTTTTCTAAAAAATAGTTAACTAAAAAAATGTTAAATTTTCAACAGCCACTTAAATATTTCTATGTTTGTAAATAGTTTTCATAAATGAACTTTGAAAAATTCATGCAGTTTTCAAAAAAATATTAAACATATTTCTAAAAACAAAAAAATAGTTTTATGTACATAATAGTTAAAACATGCCTAGCGTCATCTAGCAATAGATTTAATGAATCCTTCATTGAATTAACAAGGAAATTAGATCCATCTATAATAAAAAGCTAAGCAATTTTTATTTAAAAAAATTTAAAAATGCATCACATAAATTGCAGATAGAAACTCTTTTCCAAGCTTAATTACAGACTTGGATAAATCCAATCTAGAACAAGAAACAAATTATGTAGATAAATCTATAAAATAGTTAATCTGAGGAAAAATTTTGAAACATTAAATAATGAGATCTTAGACTCTCAGAATAATATCACAAATTTTCAACGACATACTATAAATTCAGTTTAAAAGGAAGACCCTAGTTTCAGTTAAAGTCATCTGTGGGAATAAATTTCAGTCTGCCTCATCCTCAAATTGCAAAAGTTAAGATTTAATACCTTTATTTTTATCTTGATACCTGCTTTTAGCTAATATTAAGGACTAAAACTACATTGTTACCTCCATCAGAGCTCATTAAATGCTTCCTTTAAAAAATACGACTCTTAAAAACCGGTTTTTCTGTAATATCTTCAAAAAAAAAAAGTTCTAGCTATCATGTTTAGTTAGCGCCGTTGAGCTAGAAATTTGAGTCCACTTCAGCTGAGCAAATATTAAGTTCCCATTGTTTATAGTTTAGGAAAAGATCCAATGATATAAACTTACATATTTTTTTCTTCAATATATTGTAAGTCATTGAAAAGAAATAAATATTTTTCAAAAATAAAAATCAAACAAGAAAATCGTATAATAACTAAATGCAATAAATATACATTGATCAGAAAATTATTAATAATTTAGTTTTTAATATTAACATTTTATATAAAGATTTATATAAAATTTTGGGCTCAGTAAAATTTAATTAGTAAATAATTTAACTTCTTTTATGAATATAATTTTTCATAATACAGAAGTTATAAATAACTATAATAAAAGGAATGAATCTTCCAATATAACTTTAGATTTCAAGTAAAAATTTAAAAGTTCAGCTCTGTAAACTTTGTCGAAAAGAATTTCAACCATTTTTAATTATTTTTTACAAGAAATACTTGAAATCAAATAGAATAATCATTTGCCATACATTCGAACTTGCCCTGTGCGAATTTGTTCGACGTACTTTATTTTAAAATTAGACTTCTTATACGCAATAACTCTTTTATACATTTTTGGGTAGCAAAATTTTCTCGGTAAATAATATTCTACTAAGATTCGAAGTCGTAGAATCAGTATCTTAAATTAATTGAAAAATTAAAGGAAACAACAACTCAGAATGATAATACAAATGATTAAAAAATTACGAACGTGCTAATGCATCAAAAAATATTTTTATGCTCAATAAAACTAGATAATTTGTCCATAATGAAAATCACTGTTACTACAAATGATTCAATTTACAAATGTTAGTTCATAAACTATAAAACAAAAAACAATTAGTGTTCAGAACAAAATGTCTTATTAAATTTTCCTATTACTTATTTGAAAAAAAAAATACTTAAAAATAATATGCGTTGCTATCTATAAAATTTAAAACTTACACTGAAAACTAAAAACTTAAAATATACAGCATTTTAAGAATTTTGAAGTTTGATTTGAAAGATAAAAATATTATCCCGAAAATGCTTACCATTTATCTTAATCGAAGACGAAACAACACGATTAATTTTAATATCATAAACTGAAATTTAATGGTCTTATTCTTTTTACGAAGGCATAATCTTTGAAAATGACTGTTTGAACATTAAACAGAAGACAAACTATAAAATGTTAGTAAGGTAAAATAAAGTGAAAGCATTTTTTTAAAGAATGTTATCCATTAATCATGCTTTTTTTTTAAGACTAGAGCGTTTTTGTGAATCATATTTTCAAATATTTTGGCGCGTTTACAAAGGAAACTAAGCTTTTGACTATAATTATATTTTGTAACAATAAAAGGTAATGCTTTGGTTACATTAAAATACAATTTTTACTTAAAAAAAAGTTGAAAAACTTTAATTATTGTAAAATTTAAATGTAAAAAAAAATTTCAACATGCTTAAAATGTTTCATATTAAAATTCTGAACAAACAAAAGGAAATAATACATAAAAAAATATGCAAAACACAAGTATTAGCATACTTTTCAAATTTCCTGTAAATTACTGACATAATTATTTATTGACTTTTGTTATTTGACATCTATACAATCCTTTTTTTTTTCACACGAGAAATAATTTATGATCAGGATCTACAATTCAAGAACACCAGACTACCAAATATATCCGAGACCTACGAAGGAGACTTCAATCTGCGAACTGGTGAATTGAAGAGCAGGCATTTAATAGCTTGCGCGATATTAAACCCTTTTAATAGTAAACTATTACATAATACAGCGCAAATAATATCCACAGAAATTATATATTTTATTATATAATAAAATAGAAGTTGTAATTCAAGAGAGAAAATAGTTTACGTACATACATTTTAAAATGGGGTATTGCGAGAAGACAAAATAAAGAAAAAACTTAGATTTCTAAAAGTTGGTTTATACAAATCCTTCACATATACACTGTAGAAACTATATTATACTAAAGAAACTATATTTTTCATTTTTAATACCTTATTCATATTGTGAGAGTAATTTTTTGAAGAAAATTTAAAACTCAAACAAAAATTATTCGGAAATGAAATAGTGTGAACAGAAAAATTGCAACAATGTCGAATTTATGTATCATTAGTAAAAACATCTCGAAAAATTTAATTCAAAGTTGGCAAATTTCAAATAATTATCTGAATAAAAATATTCTACTTTTAAAAAGATTTTTTGAGAACAAAAACAAAGTAACAAATAGATGAAGATTTTCCAATAGTAAACAAAATATAATCTATAATGTGTGTGTCGAACTCTGTTGAGCTACGCGTAAATATGAGGCGAAAAATGAGATTTGTATAAAAAAAGTGCTTAATTGTATTGAAAAATATTAAAATCAAGGAACATAATTTCTCGAAACTTTAATCATACACTTTCGAGAATTTTCAGTAAAATTAACATTACCAGATATTTTTATTTATTAAAACCTTGCAATTCTATATTCAACGGATTGTCTTTTTAAGTAAACAAAAGACAGTCCTAATAACTTATTCGTTTTAAATTCATAAGACTATCTTATTAGCATTTAAATCTATAAAAACTTTTTGGAAATTTATAGTATGAATTGTTGTATTATTAGTATACAAGATAAAATATTTAGATAAAATGTGAATTTCAGAAACATATATATTTATTTTTTCCTATATATATTTTATTCCGTGTCAACTGTAATACAAATACATACGCCATCATATTTTTCGGAATGTCTTTGTTTATATAATTTTCTCTAGAGTGAATAAAAACATTAACAAAAGTAAACAATGCCGCTAATTACTAACAAAAAAAATTATAAGGAAAAAAGAAAATAATGCAACGCATTTTGGAGCTAATTACATTTAGAGAATAGTTTAAAAAAAATTCCATTACTTAAATAACATTTGACACTCACTATAATGTGGAAAAATGGTGAATAATAGAGTTGCCAAAGTTAGCAACTTTCCCAACTCTATTATTCACCATGTTAAAATTTAACACTAATAAAGTATATGTAAAAAAGATTTGTATAATTAAAATAAGAAATTATGCTGCAAAAAGTGGAATTACTGTGCTAAAAACAGACATGAAAAAAGATTATATGCATACTTTAAAACAAATTTCTTTATATTAACTGTAACGAAGAATGCCTTTGTAAATGAGCCTGCAATTCGTTGATTTATCTCTGGCTCTGGTGGTTGTAATCGTTCATAATCCACTTTATACAGTATATCCAGGTCTAATTAGCCTTTACGGAGAAACTAACAATAGAGCGGCAAACAAAACAAGTCAGGCTCAATAATCATTAAGAGTGTTTTTACACTTTTGTTTTGTAAAAAATACGCATTTTTATTGAAGGTTTAAAATAATTTTGCAGTTTTATAACCGATTGCGTAGTAATAAATAAATGACATGCATAATACTAAACTTGATATCTAAGTGAGATAGGTGAATGTATTTACTTCCATGTATCAGAAATCCTAATTAAGCGAAAGCAATAGTAACAAAAGTTGAATATTTTTACAAAAACAAAATAGTGCTCAAATTTTATTTCTAAATTCAACGGAAAAATTTCGAAAACTAGAAATAAAAAAAAGTGAGATGCAATAAAAATGTTCAAAATTTTTTCTTAATGCTAAATTTAAAAACTAATCTATAGAAGAATACACATAGTAAGGATTAAACTAAAACATGGACATGTATGACTTTTGATTTCTAGAGAAGTATAAATATTTACGAAACATATTAAAAACAAGTATCTACTTAACGTTGTTTCTTCATTGACCAGTCACAAATACTCATTGAAGAAACAACGCAAGCACTTAAATATCATGAAATCAATTTCTATTGTTACGCAATAAAATCACTCAATTTGACACCTTATTTTAAAAGAAACTCATTGTACGCGTTATTAGTAACAAGTCATAAAAACTCTATATACCATATTATTTTAAGACAAATCATTTGAAATTTTGCAAAATTTCGCTTTTGTGCTTTCTAAATAAATTCTTACGTAGAATTTTAGCGACATCAGTAAATAAATTAAGATAATTTCAATATTAAAATCACATGCTAACCGCGCGAGTACTTTACTAACACTAAAATGTTTTCTTATAAAATAAGAAAAAAATTGCAATTGTACATAAACTCTATTTAATTCATGGTATTTTAATTAGCTCAAATACTCTTTTTGAAAATTGAATTTTTTATTTTTAATTATTTTTAGTAATAATTAAGACAAAATTTTATTTCGTATTAATAGCTTTTACAGTAATGAAAAATTGAATGTAAACTCATAAAATAACACGAAAAAATAGAAATTCGTAAAATTTAGAAAAAATCATCTAGATAAGTCTTTCCAAACTAGATTTTCAAAATATTTCTTTTATAATAACCTTAAAATATAAAGCAATTCAAACAAGTCAGCATCAAAATCGAATATATCAAAAATGCTTGATAGAATTTTTTTCCTGGAGACTTTAAAATGCATAATAAATTATGTTCTGATAATTTATAACACTACTCGTATTTGGTGTTAAACATATACAAGTAACAACAAGTAAAAACAATATTTGGCATATTTTCAAATAAAACAATACTACATCAGCTCAAAATTTATGTAAAATACATAAAACAGTGGTTCCAAACTTGCAATATTCAAGAAGCATATATTTTCAAAATAAATCTTACATCTTATGTGGCCTGCAAAATGTATATATTGATTATATTTTGTGGGTAGATTTTCTTTTAAAGTATTTTTATGCTAGTTGAAAAACTTGTGTGCATATCTTTAAAAGTAAATTAAAAAATAATACATTTAGGGACTGATTTAACACACACACAAATCCTAATTAATATCAACATTAAGTGCATTATTTTAAAAAATTTTATGAATAAATTGTCCTTTAGGTTTTTCGAAAGACGTTCGATGTCTCCTATAGTACATTTAAAAATATAACGCAAAAAAAGAAAAAACAGTTCTCTCATTTCAAATCGGCAGCCTCTTTTCTTTTCATGCAGTGCTTGCAGGTGGCACAAATATAGCTTGTGATACTCGTATGGGCTGCAATGCTAATGTTTTGCATATCTAATCGCCGCAAAAGTATAATGCAAATTTATCTTGACTAGTTTGTTCAGGCGTTAAATTTTGAGTGAGAAGCAGTGTACAAGTTTGAGAAAAGTGAAAATATGTTGCTAAGCGAGAAGCAATGTGTGCATAAGTATATATGTGTGTGTGTGTGTATTTGTGTGTGTGTGGGTGGGTGTAAATCTTGGTTTAAATATGAGAGTTCCTTTATATTTTTGTGCTAATAGAATTTATTGATTAATTTGTATTAAAAATACTCTATATTGCTTAAGAATACACGCACATAAATAGGCACATTCTCTTATGCAACATAAAAATAACTAATTATGCTGCTTACAAAATATTCTTAGAAAATGAAGGCATATAGAAAAATAATTATTAGAAAAACATAAAAAGTTATGTTTCACTAGAAAAAAATTGAAACAAAACTTAAATGAAGTAAAGTTACTAATAAAAAAGCGGCATTTAAAAAAAACCAAAAAAATTCATCTTTATTAATTAAGTTGGATAAAAAATGTATTGCAATATGATCATGATATGAAACATTCAGAAAAAAAGAATCACAAGCCACGGTGACTACGTAATTAATAAAAATTATTGAAAAAATAATTAAATATTAATTGCAAAAGGAAATTTTCCATAAATACTCCAAAAATACTTTGATTAAACGACAATAAACATCAAAACAAGAAATTAAAAGGTCAGGAACAACAACACAAACATCTAAGAAAAGCGAACTAAAAATTACAAACATATCCTTAATAAATTAATTCAGATTAATTAGGTGCATTAATTATTTTATAAAATAACAACAAAGAGTTATTTTTTTAATCGGAAAATTACGTTATCCCTTAAAGCCTATGAGAGATAACATCGAAAAGAGGATAATTTCAATCTAAGAGTTAGGTTTGCGCGCTTGCATTAACTTAATTAAAGTAGAAACGTATGTACTTAATGATGTAAAAGTTAATGCATTCCTCTAGGAGCTTCTATAATTTTTTTTTCGTTTCTTTCGTCTTTGAGTTGCTTATTTTAAGAGTGAAAGTGTTTTTCTTTCTTCAGAAAAGCTGCTAAGGAAAGGTTTGTGGTTAATGGATCTCGAATTTACAAATTAACTGAATATGGTAATTTTTTTTCGAAGATAGAATATTCAGAATACTATCAACTAGTGAAATTTTTTGCCAGTTATTGAGTGTTTGGAAAACGCTGCATTAAAAAAAATAAATAAATAAATTATCACATTTGTATTCCAAAAACCTGTCCGATTTTGATCAAGATATTTTTCATTACAAATTAAGTAAAAAACAAAAATTTAAAATGACTTACAAAAGCGGTGGAAGAATTCATAAATCTTTCAAAAAAATTTTAGTAATATTCCTTTTTAATATTACTTTCGCAATGATTCAAATCCAAAATAAAATGCTTTTACAAACTTATCTAATCGCAAATAAATTTTAGCTGATTATAAACTTTAATTACATAAAATTAAAGAATATGGAATGTATTAAGTAACAAAACTGACAAAATTTATAACTTTTTTTTAAAGTATATAAGAAATTAAATGATATAGATGGATAAAATATAAATCCAAATATGACTTCTGACTTTTTAAAAAAATTTTTTAATTTAAATTAATATATAAGCAAATATTAATATTATAAGTAAATAAAAGTAATTATATTATTAAAGAGTTAGAAATTATATAAGTTACATTATGATATACATTCAAAAATATTAAAAATCACTTAAAATTATTTTAAGGAGAATAAATTATTGTAATCATAAATTAAATATTATAATTCTAAATTTTATACTACGTGATGTGTAATAATTTCACAGTGATTATGAAATTAATTAGGGGAGAATTTAACGAAACAAATTTGAAGAACATTTAATCAAATAAAAATTTTATGTAATTGACAAAAGCACACAAAAAAATTATCGTAAAAACGAAATACAATAAATGCTAAGAACACATATTGCTTATAATATTCATATCAAAAATCAATACAAAAAATACTTTTCAAAATGCGTGATTTACAAATAAAGTATACAGCAACTATTTTGAGGAATTAGAATAACACATTCAAACAATACCGAATATATTAAAATACAAAATTCACATATTTTCAGAGCAGAAAAAAACACTTACATTTCTATCTGAGCATTAAAAATAATTCAGTAATAAATTAGTAAAAATATAATTTCCACAAAAAGCACTAAAACCAATTCCATCCAGAAAACGCAGGTATGAAAGGCTTCTTTTCCAGCAGAGCGGTCATCAGTGTTATTAATGATTTCCAAGGACATTAATTTGCATAGCCGCCAAAACGGCAGCGCCCCACTGGTTGGCAAAGCGAGATAGCCGACAGTTCTCCAGGGTGCATTCATTACAACGGAATCGAAAGATATTACGGGGAGATTATAGAAAAATTATGCCGTAATTAGAGTCAGATAATTCCTCGTGGCCCCGATGGACGGCAAATTTCGCTCGTTATGATAAATGCCTGGGGACCACGCGCGATTTGGGAATC
>JAPDSC010102682.1:0-13881 GCA_026290005.1 Latrodectus geometricus | reverse complement strand
TGTTCATTTGGCTAGATTGCGCAGAGCCAAGCCTAAGAACAGCTCGTGTGTGTTCCACAGCTTTTGTTTACATCCTTCTTTTTGATGGGGGTAATGCGAAAGTCTTGTACTGTTAAAAAGCAAATGTTATGATTTAGGATTTATGCCCTGGACGTGTCTTGATTTTTGCGGAGTAAAGACCGGATAGGGAAACGCGCTAATTAGGAGAAATGTCTATTGTGACCGACGAGACGTGCAGATGAATCTAATGCGGTGTCTTTTGTGTTCTTAGACTTGGTTGAATTATGGGAGTTGCTTTGTCTTTCTTATATTTGAGGTGTAATAGACCATTCTAAAAATCTCAATAACTATGAATATGTATGCTTTGGGATACCTTCCGTAATGTTTATTTTGAGGTTTCTTGATTTCAAAACTTTAGTTTTCATTACAATTGTTTTCTTTTATTTGAAAAGAATCAATACCAAAATTCTTAATAAACATATACACATTTTGCTTTTTATTAAGGTAATTGTAATAAAAATTAAATTTTTACCATTAGTTTCTTTTACGTATGCAAATAAGTTTGAAATTAATTACAGAAATCTTTTGATTTTTTTTAAATTGCTGCTAATAAGTCAAATATTTTATTTATATATACTTTAAAAAAATATCAGAACTTAAATTAACCTTTTTCTATGGGGTATATTTTGTTTATTTACAACGCCTTAGTACTTAATCTGTATATGATACATTGATACAGTATTTTTTATAAATGTCATTAACAAAAATAGGATATATTTATCTTTATGTTCTATTGCCCAACAGACTGCTATTTATAGTTGAATTCAATTTTATTCATAATTTTTTAATTCGCCTATTCGGGATTAATTTCTATTATTAAGGAATTAATGTTATTTTCCTTCCTAGAAAGTTTAAAACCTAGAATAGTTTAAAATATCCTTGGATGAAAAAAGTATATATTTCTCCTTTACAACATTTACATTTGGAAAGTTATTTAAATTCAGATTTTGTGAAATTAAGATTAGATGAACTTTTTTATTTAAATTTCCATCATGAAATTTAAATTTCAAACTCATTAGAACCATAGTATTTTATTCAACGTACTGAAATATCATTTAAATTTATAGTTGCCTTTTATTTTTATTGTGTACAAAAAGAATATATATATATATATATATATATTTTTTCCCACTATTGCCAAAACGATATAACTTAATATTATTCGAGTCTTTCAATTTATTTTAAACTGATAATTATATTTTTAAAAGACATAAAAGACTGTCATATAATTAACCATAAATATACTCAATTTCATAGCTCCTAATACCACATTACTGATTTTTGCACTTAACGTATTATAAATTTTCACACCATTCTATATTTACAAAATGTAATGGTTCACAATTTTGCGAATATTTTTAAAAGCACAATTTTCTGCATTAATTATTCTCGAATAAAGTATTTGTAATTCATTGGATTTGATATACAATGTTGATACATAATGTTGTCTTAATAGTAATCAATGGCATCGTATATTAAAACAAAGCAAAAATTATTTATCATGAATAGCTAAACTTTGTATTAACATTCTTTTCAATATGAATGAAAAAAATATTTTATAGCGTTCTTACGCTTCGTTATCTAAGGCAACTTTTTCGTATTTCAGTTACAACAACTGACAAAAATTTTCAAATGCCAACTACACGCTATGAACCTAACAAAATTTTATGTATTGCAAATGTACCTCAGTTGAAATAAAGATTCTAATTAGTTCAAGAGTTATTGTTGAACAGATATTACTACTCTATTACGCACTTCAATCAAATAAAATCAGAAAAAGCAGATAAAAAAAGGATATTCAAGATAAGTTAAGAAAAACAGAGACATACAGTTTTATTGTATTCATATAATTTCCACATCTATGAGTTTCCATTACCTAATTAACAGCAAAGATAACTAACATCCCTTTTTCCTATTTCTAAATAAAACGATTCCTCCAGGAATTTAGAGATTTTCCATAATGTCTTCAAGAAATGTTTGTAAAACCATAACCTTAATAATAAAAATTCCTCTGAAAACAAAATAAATCCATTTGCTTGAACCAGCACTCGCCTCTCAAACAATAAGCAATCAGACAAATTAGTCAATACACCGCTAGAGAGCGCTTTCATGTGTAATCAGACAATAAAAACGTCTTTTTCATCAGGAGAACCAGAATAGTTTCCTGCATTATGTCTCAACAAAGTTAAAAGGTGTTACTAACAATGAAAAGAAAAGTACATCCACACACATTCACTACCACCATATCAACAAACTCTTGTGGCTAGAATCAATAATGGATTAAGAGGTATAAATGAGCTTTCAGCAATTTGCGAGGAAAGAGTGCTGCTGCTTAAGGAGCACGAGTTCTTAGCAGTCCTCTGAAAGTGATAAAGGAATTAAGAAAGAAGTGCAGAAGGCTTTCCTTTCTTTTTAGATGAATATCGTAAGAAACGACGCCTGTTCTACATTTTTCTATTATGGCTCATTTATTGATTCACTAATCTAATCACGAAGAAATATCGAGCCATCTTTCAGGAAATTGAATTAGAAGGTTTTGTATATAAAACTATATTGCGCAAGGAGGTTTAATTGAATTATTAACTTTTGGCAGCTAAAATGCTAACTATTTTACTTCCACGATCATTTCTGCAATTAGACAGCAATCATGTGATTGATGTAAAGGTTTAAATAGCTTGATAATTTAAGACTTCAAGTTTATGAATAAATACAGTGATAGAAACATAGTTTAATGTGTATGCACGTCTCCCCCCCCCCCGAAAGACAAATCGAAGAACATTTCTTCTTCTCGTCTCTTGAAAATGTTTGATTTAATCATTTCAATTTTATGAATAATTTATAAATTTATAAAATTTATTTTAATTATCATAAATAAAATTTATTAAAATTATAATAAATAAAATTTATTAAAATAATTTATAAATAAAAAACGCATCAAGACAATTATACTAAGAGAATTCAACTGAGATGCAACTGAGATGAAAAACATGGAATTCAAATTATGTAACAATTATTGTTATAGTAAGTACAATAATCATACACTATTATTTTCAATATTTCTCTTCTTAAATTTATTTCACATGATGCTTCATTTTGTGTATTTTTTATTCTTAAATTTAGCATCTCATATACAATAAATAATAGAGCGTTTTTCATTTAATGAGGTTTGATTTTATTTTACCCCATATTTTTTCATTCAAAAAGTTTAATTTACACATATCTGTGATTTAATGAAGATTTTAAGTCTTTAAACATTTACGTCAACGAAACAGTCGAATCTATGAGTGATTGAACTTAAAATTAGGGCACTGATTAATCAGCTGAGAAAACTAGACTCAACACGAAAATTTGACTGTCTAAATCAGAAAAAATCAACTGGGAAAAGCTTAAAAATTACATTGATAGTTTTGGACTATTAATTTTTACTATATATATATTCTATTTTAAAAATAAGATTGTAAAAATATTTTGAAAGCAATATTAAATATCAACATAATATATTGGTAGAGAATATATTTAAGAATGGAAATTACGGTAGGTGTTGAAAGAAACATTTCAAGAGAATTCTTGAAGTTTATATTTTACATGTCTACAAAATATATCTGATTTAGCTAAACTTCATCTAATATGTTAAATAAATGTTAGCTTCATAAAACCAGGCAATGTACGTTTAAATAACTTTCAAGCAAAATAGAAAACTAGTTATAAAATATAACTTCCATTTTTAAAAAAAAAAATAATAATAAATGATTTAGAATGCATTATTAGTGTGCGTTAAAACACCCGAATCTGTCAATTTTATGGATAAAGAGTAAATATAAGGTAGTAATATAATATAAGGCGATAACATTCAAGCAAATATGAGAAACGATAATATAAAAATTAATAAATATGACATATTTTGAATATAAAATTTAAAAAAAGAAGAACGTTTACTTGTATACCTGATTAAAATCTGAGGGTATTAATCTTTTGTTAGGTTTTGAATTGCATGTGAAGAAACACAATAGAATATGATAAGATGAGGAATAACAATGCAGTAACAATACCGGCTAGAATTGTAAATAAAAATCCCAAAATATGAATTCAAAAATGATTAAGCTGTCAACACTAGTTGAATGTCTGAATTCCAAATATCAGGTTAATAAATCATTAAGATTTGGCCAAAAATAATTTATTATTTTCTAAAACATACCTTTGTTTATAATCAGATATGTAATGACCTATTACTATTAGTGACGCAAGTAATCATATCAGTAATTTTTGCAATTAAAAAATCAGCTAATTTATATTACAAATGATTTTGTTTTTTATATTATGTATTTTATAATATATTACAGCTGGTTAATAAATTTTTAGATAATTGGAATGCCTGAAAGAAAAAAATACCGATATTATAATACGATAAAATAACGATATATTAAAATACGATAAAAATACAAAAAAAATACAGAAAAGAATCTGTAGGATACAAATCTTTTTCTTAATATGATTTCCATATAGCATCGCAGAGTTACTATAAACAAAGAAAGTGAGTACAAATATTAAGAAAACAAAACATGAACACTAAGGAATATAATATTTTTATTTTTTCGATATCTATTTGCTAATTTTTTTCTTCTTTCTGAAGATATACAAAGAATCTTTATATTAAAACAACTAAATTTTGAAAACAAAATGGATTTTTTTAAATAAGATGAGCAAAGATTTACAAGTACTTTAATAGATTCGAAAAATAATTAAAAACAGAAAAATAGTAATTATATGTTATACATTTATCACCAAGTTGTATTCGTATAAATTAATAAAGGAAAAAAATGGAATAATAATGTTCATTACAGTCAAGAATTACGTCAAATATTTAATAGAGCTTCCAAGAATCAACTAAATTTCAAATAAAATACAGAATTATTTTCCAAGTGCGAAAAATTCCAGCATATAACTTAATTTATAAGAAAACAGATCAGAAAATTTTAAGTATGTATACTTTGATTTACAAACTATAATAGAAATGCCATTAATATCAAATTTCTTTCATAATAAACAAAAAAAACTCTTCGCTAACACAGTAACAAAATAGATCGAAATATAATTAGATTAAAAGTAGGAACTGAAAAATGAACGGAATCAGATTTCCTAATATTCACTATTATTAAGTTAAAAAATAAATAATAAAGTTTTCGAGTTATAAAGCATAACGACAAACATAAATAAGAAATCTCATTATATTAACTACGCTTTTTCTTCGGCGTTTTCGTAAGTAAACATTACTTACCTCTGTTACGACGGAGATAATGGGAAAGGAACATTATGAAACTGTATCTGTCCATATATATATCGATATATAATATATATAATCAACCCAAAGGATTGCTTCAGACACATAAAAGTAAGACGATTAATGGGAATCTTTATGGTTAATGAAATATAATCCTTTGAGAAATTATTTACAGAAAAGAAAGGGTGTTATTCCAAAATTAAGAAAATAACTAACATTTAGAGTATTATGATTTTACTTCGCACACAAAAAATAATAATGTCTATCCAATCAAAAAACGTTTAAAAAAAAAAAAAAAAAAAAAAAGACAAAGTTTAAATATTTTTAGAAATTTAATGAATTTTATGTAAAGTAAGCGACATAAATTTTTACACATTTTTATTACAGGAGTATAACTTGAATTTAATATTTATGCCTTTCTATAAGTATTTTCTAATCATCTCATGGTCTCTTGACAATGATATTATATTTTAAATAAGATAGAAATATCATATGAATAATAATGTGTATAGTAATGAGATAAGCGTTGCATTTACATTTCAAATCGTTTAATCTCTCCAGGTTTCATAATTCATCCATTGTGGCATGTTATATTATTTACCATTATATTCATACATTTCATCATTTATTAATGAGATATATTCAATGACTAAATTACCGAACGAAAATATAGATTAATTTAATCTGAATTTCAGGTATATCATTCACTTGAAGCAGTTAAATTTAACAAAACGATCAACAGAGAGTAGATAATACTAAATGTTTAGACCATTAGTGCGAAAAAATAACACATTGGTAAAAATTAACAGAGCCAAAATGCTAAAAATGCTTTCTTTTAACATTTTGTTTGTTTGTTCATTTGTCACTTTGCATCATTTTTTCTTATAAGAAATAATTAGATTGGGAATTACAGCTTAGAGTGAATTTTAAACAACTTGAAACATCCACACCCTAAATGGAAATCGAAATATATGAATATTATTGTTGGCAGGATGATTATTATCAAAAAATTCAAACTAATTATATAAAAGCTACTATGAACACAAATTTGGCAAAATATGACAACACTTCAGCAGTAGGAGAGCGCTCTTCAGAAAGTAAGATCCCGAGTTCGTTCCCAGCCAATGTAAAATAGCAGGTGACTAACGTTACTCTTCGGAGGTAATAACGCGTAGGACTTAGGCAATAATTTATGAGGTGCTAAAATATAAAGTTCAGATGGTGTAACTGCAATTAAATTTTCAAGTTACAATTCTCGCTGTTAATATCATTTGTTATTTGTGGTACAGAAATTTTAATCTTCCTTTCGTATAATTGGAACTCTCAAAAGTAAAATGATTAGAAATTTTTGAGCAGAAATTAAACTTAATTTCATTAAAATTCGTTACATTACCACCCCCCTCAAAATTCAATTTTGCTTTATTCAATACATTTTTTTAATCAATACATTCAATCAGTTCATTATATCGACAATCAGAAGCACATAAATATGAAATATACCAATTTAATTACATTATTATAACATTTTCCAAAGTTTTTAAATAAAAATTAAACAAAAACTTTTATAATATGATAATAATTCATCACTTAAATACCAAAGCTTATTTTCACAAATTAAGTAAAATAATTAAAAATTCAAATACTTTCTATAAACATGAAATAAATAATATGCTGATAATGAATTAATGAATTCTTTTATATATTTTTATTTTTGGAAAGTGTTTTTACTTAACTCATTTTTTTTCTTACAAAATTTAAGTCAGCAATTTGTAATTGATTACAAACACTATATAGTTTAACGAGCAAGTGGAAATCCGATAGTAAAAACTACCAAAATATAAATTAATAATAACAGAAAATAGTCTACAGCATTACAATCAAATACATTTTTAATTCAAATTAATTTTCAGCCTTCACAAAATATAATTATGATAAAATTTTTCTAAATAAAATTTTTTTTTTAATTCATAAGAAAGTAATTGTTACATAAAACGAAAAATGTCTTGAATTTCAATGATGAAAATTAATTGGAAATAAAAGAAAATATACTTATTTTATAATGTACGTTCTAACTATTTTCTTTAGTTGTATTTTTATAAGTATAAAAACAGTACGAAATATACATTCTAAAAAAACCAAAAAATTATCTTTAAAATCATCTTTCTTCTACATTGATGAAATATTTAACATATTTTTTGTTAATGAATTAATAAATATTTTTAATAAAATTTTTAATAAATTTTCCGAAAAATTTAATTACAAATCATTCAATAAAGCGAAACAAATCTATTCTTATTTAATTTTACATATTATTTACCTTTTAATAAACAAAACATATAATTCATATTCAGTTAATTAAAATTACATAACACGAAAAAAATTAAACAGTAATTTCCTAGCATGTTCCGTTTCATTTTAGCAAACTTAAGGATGTCTCTGAAGGTTAACAGTTCAAGTAATTCATAAAAAGTACGCGTTGAAGCGAAAAAAAAAAAAAAAATTTCTTTGTGCATTTAGTATGAAACCAATTTCGCTTGAATGTTTAAGGAACGTTAATTACTTCGAAACTTTATTTACTATTCTTTAAAGAAACAATCTCCTGAGAAAAGAAAAAAAAATTATTCACTTTGCAAAGAGAGCACACGTTCTTAAAAATTTCATTTTTCGCTTAAAAAAATCGTGGTAAAAAAAAAAAAAAAAGAAATATTTAGTCAAAAATATATGTATGTTAATTTAAAAATCCTATATAATTCTGAGAAAATTTTCCGGTAACTTTCTCATAAGAACAAAAAAAATTAAATTAAAATCACCTTTAGAAAGAATAATGCGGCTTTAAATATATTTATTATGAAAGTTAACGATAAGTCATTCATTCGATGTACCTCAGTATGGATATGTCACATTCAATTTATTAGGTTTTTTGACTATCTAGAAGAAATTTAAGCAGATGAGTCCTCGTTATAGTTTCTTTGATATAAATAATATGCTCTTTCAAAGGAATAATTATTTTCAGGGATATCTTAAGATAAGGCAAAATATGTAACAAGAATTAAATAATAAATATGAATTGAAACGTAAAATATCCAAACTATTTTGTTCAATTAAATTTTTATAATGTAAGATTGATTTTTTTATCACATTTTAAATTTTGCATAATTCAGTGAGTATGTAAATAAAATTAATATAATTATGTATTTTCGAATATTTAAAACATTATAATTTTTAAATATATGTTAAAATATAAAAAAGCTGAATTATATTTCTTACTCATATTAGAATTTGCGCTTTAGATTTAAAAGCAAACCTAACGTTTACATTCATAAAAAAAACTCATTTTTACATATTAAAAAAAATTAGACTGAATTGTAATTTTTAATAATAAAGCAATAAATATTCATATTAATTATCCAAACAGCAAATGAATCACACGTATGGGGTACAAAATGCTTATAAAGATTATTTATAAAAAATGGCTTAATTAAGAATCAATGTTATAAGTGTTTCATAATTTGTGAAAAAAATACAGCAAATACTGCCGTTACTATACATCATCAGACTCGGAGTATGGAAAGTGACTGTATTGTAATGAGACTGTCTTGTGCATTGTCTGCAATTACAAAAAATCGATTTAAAATGTACATTTATTGCAGACAAGAGGGAGTATTGCATACTTTATATAATAGAAGCTTTCAATTTTATTGGCCAGCCAAATAACAAGCGGATTTTCACAGATTATATATATACATTTATATATTAAAATAATATCACATTTATGAATTAATTTCATAGGCAAGCGCTTTTTACATTAGAACTAATTTGTGCATTACAAGAAGTTAATGTTTTTTCCCAGTCTGAATTAATTTTACCCAAGAGTTTATTGTATCTAAACTTTTAAATATTTTCCAGCCGCCCTACTCTGTCTAGTAGTCAGCGTGGCTGACTGGGGATAGGGAGGTCTGGGTTCGAATCCCGGTTCGGGCATGTTTGTACTTTCTCTTTCTCCTGTCTTTGTTCTTTCCTTGTATGAATGGAGTATGAATGGGATTGCCTACCCTATAAATACGTACCTATTGCATGTAGTGTACTAAGGAAGTCGGACTCCACACCCAATTGCGATTCAGTTGAAAAAGTGGAAGAGCGCACCCATACTGCAAGTCTAGCTGGCACTCGACAAAAATAATATATTTTCTAAATTTTAGAGTGCAAAAAAAAAAAATGAATTTTTGAAGTTTACAAATAAATTCAATGGTTTAAGTTAACACAGTATAAAGTATTATCAAGATATTATATACTGTTGTAATGAAAAATAAAATCTAGCAGTATAACAAAATATCAAAGCATAAATAAAATATTTAAACAATACAATCCAGCAATCAAAAGTAAAATCTGCAGGGAATCTAACATATCTAATTAGAGCATCTGAAATTAAAACAACGGAATAGTAACTGGAAATTCAGAAAAAGTGGGAAAATCAATGCATTAATATTTTTCAATGCTCATTAATATTATATTATATTATTCGCAACAAATGAAATAAAATAAACAAAATGTAAAAATGAAATGATTACTCGAAAATCAACAGGAAGATTTTTAACATGAAAGTTCATTTCAGTGACTTCATTTTTTACTTTCATATAATTCAAAATTCATTTCCAAAGAAATCCTAACAATATTTTTATACGGTATGAAAATACGGCAAAAATGAGTTATTAAGAAAACAATTTTTTAACTATTATAATTAAAAATTAATTCAATATTATTCAGAATAATTATATATATATATAATTCTTAAATCGCTTTCATTAAGAGAATCCAAAAATGAAAGGAAAAAAAAAAGTTATTTAAACCAAGCACAAAAATAAAATCAGATTATTTTAATCCAAATTTCAAAAAAGCATAAAAAAAAGAAAATTAAAATAAAGAAATTTCATAAATTGCTTTATTCTTACCATATGTTGTTTCAATGATTAAAGCAAACCTCACTTCCCAGATAAACGAAATCGAACTTTCAAACTGTGATTTCAGTTTTTATAAAAATGAATTAATCTTGAATCATTTACATGTTTCATTTAATTTTTTTGGGCAAAAACAGAAAACAATCAACTAAAAGGCAAAAGCGAATTGCTAAAAATACATATATATATAGATATAAATCACAGGGATCATAAAAGATTTCTTTTCAACCGATCAGTATGGCACAAGAGATGTAATCAACTTTAACCCTTTTCCTTTCTCCTCGCCTGAATGGTCTCCATCACATCGCATTCATTCCAACTCCACGGTGGGGGAGCATCCATGGCATGGCAGGACAACACCGTGATCCGCTCCAGTCATTCATTATGCAAATAGAACAACCGAAATGCATCATTGAAGTGCGGAGTGATAGGCGGGTCGTCAGAAATGGAAGAAGGACGCGTAACACCGAAGAGGTTAATGGCGGCAACGCATAAAACCGTCGACGGTGACTTTCATTTCACTGATAAGGTTTGATTTCTCTGATATGTTAAATATAATGTAAATTGAGAAATCTGATGTTTACTTTGACACTCGCATTTGTAAGCTCGCTAGATTTGACTCGTTCAGTTTAATCGGAAAAGAATAACCTGTTTTAGAATTTGAGAATGTTATTCTGTTAATAAAATTGCAAAGATCGAAAAAATTAAATTATTTAGTTGTCATGGTTTTAAAGTTAATTTATATTGTTTTCAATAGAAAAATACAAGCATTTTAACATAAAGTTTGAAAAAAGTTCGAAAGATTCTACAGTCAAAATTAAATCTATTTAACCTAATTAAAATTTTATTTCATAAATATTTAACATGAAATATAATTTTCAAAATATTCAATATTAAGCGTATCAATTAATAACCAGCCCATTCTTTCAAAATAGGAACATAATAAAACCTCAATGAAATGTTAGTCAAATAATAAGAACAAAATTTTCAAATGTGAAACATTGAATAATATAGAATATATAAATTCAGTAATTCTATATATTCTGCATGGTAACAAAATAAATCTCAAATGTCTACATTGTGATACTTGATTTTCACGGCCACACCATAAAATATTGGCAGGAAAACAGATGCACCCTTTTGAAAAAATGTAGCTATACACATATAAAATAATGTTATACTTTCATATAAATTTTGAACAAAAAAATACTCGAATTTGAAACAATCGTTGAATCAATCGGATGAAATCTAGACAATTGCAATGAATTCATTTTTCCATTCTCATGAGAAGCTACTTTGAAAAGAATGGGTAAATAGATAAAGATAAAAACTAATTATTAACATTTTTATATAACGTAAAATTATATAATTTCAAAAATGAATAAAATTATACAATAATGACATTTTCTGATCTGATATTTTTTAATCTAACAAAACCCATTACAACCAAAATTTATTGTTATCTCGTCTATTTACATTTTATATCAAGCATTAAAAAACAGTTTAATTTGTCCAAACTACAATTAGTACCCAATTTAATATTTAAAGGAAATTCTTTTCCAGAATAAAAAAAATCATTTAAAATATTCTATAATGTTATTGAGGCTATGTATATTTCCCTTTAATATTCAAATAAAAAAAGCGCTCTTTATGTAATTTAAGAAATTTCTTAGATAAAACACATTGAAACATGTACAATAATACATTTTTTGCAGGAACAAACAAAAAAGAGCGAACGAAAGAAAAATGTTGATTCGTGTAACGTTCAGTTTCCTACTTTAAAGAAAATAAAAAAAAAAGCTGCAGAATGGTCAAGAGATCATGCAATCCTCCCACTTTCTCCAGAGAAAAATACATTCCACCCCAAGCCCTTCTAAAGTACAAACGAGATCGATTGATGGTCCTTTGCTTACAAAAGAGAAATAAGGGCTGCTGCTCAAGGACCTCCCAAATCTTGTTTTTAGATGAAAGACAAAGGACTTAACGATGGATTTCACGCACCTTCTCGAATGAAATTCGTCTCTCATTTATGTTCAACAAGATTTCCTACAAAAATATTAGAATCAGTGGGAAAAACTTTTTCTTTTCAGCTTTTAATAAAAAGTTTTTTCGGAAATGAAAACATGTTGAATATTTTAATCTAAATGCTGAGACATTTTAACAAGCAAACAGATTAATAGAAAATTTATTTGTTAAAAGTATTACATGTAAATATAAACAATAAATGTTCATTTCTCATAGATGTATTTCTCATACCTAATATTAAACAAACTATGCCCATCTATGTAGGCATAGTTTGTTTAATATTAGGTATAAGTAACAGTATTTAATACTGTTATACAAATTTCATAGTTTACAAATACATATTACACACCTTTAATATATAAACACACTGTACCTTTTTCTATAATATAATAGCTTAAGAACAATATAATACTATAAAAAGAAATTAATATTTTTCATTTTTCAAGTCACTTTTTTAATTTTATTTCAAATTGTTTTATTTTTATCATATTGCAATTTTATCATTGATTTTAAAATTTATGACTTTCTCAAATATGAAATATATGTAATAATCAAATCAATATAAAAAAGTAACATATTTCTTACTTTAACTAGGTAACGTAATATTAATACGTCAAGATTAAGGTATGATAAATATTTAGTCTATTATCAGTCTACAAATTGATAGCATAAATAATTAAGACTTTTCTTGGTCTCTTCTTTCACAACACATAAAAGTGTCACACAATCTATAGAAAGTTCTTTTGAAAGGCAATACAAAAGGCATTGGCTGGTGTCAAAAACCACCAACTTCAACCCACTGAATATCAGCTAAGTTACATTGATACACATAAACTTTATAAGAAAAACTATTATACTTTTGATAATGAAATAATATGCTATAAATAAACATAATCATAACTTCAAGTTAAATGAAATTTATCAATAACAATTGATGAAAACTAATTCCTCATTAAATTAACAGCTATTGCATTCATTTTCGCAAGCTTTAATACATTATCGAGAGACCATGCAGCCCATTTTAAATACTATTTTACAAAGAGTTACTCTTTAAAGAAAACTAAAAAGCAAGTTCACAACTTTAATGAAGTTCGCCTTTACCGCCTAATACTTGCAAGAGTTGTAACCTAATCACACACAATCGGCGTCCTAAAAGCAAAAATTAAAAGACGCAAGAGGAAAACAGAGACGGCAAGAGCAATAAAAATTTTTAAACGGGAATCGGAAAATTCTTTTGTGCTCTTATGATAAAAGAGAGAAGACCTGTTGTCGGAGGAAAGAGGCGTCTGACTATGATAAACGATTGGGGCAATTCTGAAGAGGCGTTAAAGGCCAAGGAAGTAATTCGACCCACCGTCAATTTTACAAATTACGGCGAGGCTCTCATTAAATCACACTGCTTCAACCCGAAACTTTCCATGACGTTCGGAAGAAAACGGCTGCGTAAGTGATTTGTTCGAAATTCGGAAGCACGAACAACTTAAAGAAAGTTTTACGAAGAAAGAAAAAAATGAGCGATCACAAACTACGCGTAATTGATGTATCGTATGCGAAAGGGTGATC
>JAPDSC010102680.1:0-25049 GCA_026290005.1 Latrodectus geometricus | reverse complement strand
AGTTTCTGAGTAAAATAATATTTTTTTCTTAAGAATGTTCACTTTGTGTAAAGTCTTAATTCCTCTGATACATATATGTTAACAAAAATTCTTTAATTTGATTTAAATTTTTTTTTTTTTTTTTTTTTTTTAAGATTTGGTACACGAATAGAGAAGAAATATTCGGTTTCTTGATATATATTCCCCTCTCTAATAATAATAAAATTATAATTTCGGAATTCTCATATACCATAAATATATTTGTTAATGAAGTTTAATTTTTATTACAGTTCCTTCCTTTTTTGATAAATTTTAACTAACGTGAGTTGCGGAACAGTTCTTGTATTGTGTTTAGTTAACTTCATTTATTGCTTGCCAAAAATTCATGAAATCAGAAATTAAATTTCAATTAATGAAAGACGTGTTAAGGAAAATGGACATGATTTTATTTTTATGTACATTATTTATTCACTCTAAAACATTATTATTTAATTACAAAGAAGTTTTGTAAAATAAAAATAAGCTAATTTTACATCATGAATTTTAATCCTGTTAAAGAAATGAAAGCAATTTAGTGAGAAGATGCTAAGTAGTAATTTTTATAATCTCAAAAAACTCGTTTTACAACAGAAAAAATTAACTTTCATAAATTATATGGTTATGCTTCTTTGATATTTTACATAACATTAGCTCTAAATTGTTGGTTATATCCACAAACCTTTTTTTTTTTTTAATTTATTTATTTATTTTTTTTTTCGTATTACACATGTATTAAGGCTTTATTCTATTGAAGCTGTTAATGTACATTGTCTATGTTTTGTCAAATGATCAAACCACCCTCTAATGTACATTTACAATTACCTGATCATGAAAATTTATTTGAATATTGAAGCCAAATACCCTCAGATTCCTTCCCACATTGCTATTGCTAATGAACTAACATAGCCAATTTTCCAAATTATCCATGAAATCAGACTAGCAATTCGAATTATCAGGTTCGTTTCTTTTACTTGTCTTAAAGGTGATTGAATGCAATATAGTATCTTCATAAATATGAATAGCAGAACAAACAATTTAGTTTTGAAGATATGTGATACAATTTCAGTTTCATTTACTGTACACGATGAGCTAGTATTTTATATATTTTAATTCTTCTGATAATTGCATTCTCTGTCACAGTAATATCTGTCATTATATTGTATAATATTGTAAGAACATGTTATCCAAGTTCCAAAGTTTTAAATTCTTTAGAAGTTTGCTTTCTTAAGCACTTTTACTTTTTATGAATCTATAGTTTACACATTGCCTCTCGATATTTTCCTAGTAGCAAAATATCTTGTCCCTATATTGACTAATCCTTGTATTAGCTTGGTCCATTATTGGCAGTCTAGATTGGACAAATTTTGAATGGCCTATATTTCGTTATATAGGACCAATGTGGGTTGCCAAGATACCAGCCAGCTTGGCATCATATATTGGACCAATCTGGGTGGATAAGATATGACCAAGCAGGACTACAAAGTTAGACCAAAGCTTGGATACCAAAATTCATCCGATCTAGAAGTTTAATATGGGATTCAATTTGGCGACCTTTATAGGCTTCTTTACATTATATGTAGCTGGTATAACAATAAATATTCTTTTGAATTACTAAGTTACCAGGAAGCTTTTTTAAATTACATTTTTTCATTTAAAACTGTATTGTTGCATCCTATATAAGTAAAAGAATTGCCATGCTGAAAATTTACTCTTTTCCATTTCACATTGAAATAAGCACTCTTTGGGACGACAAATGCTATTTTTTTTTATTCGCCTATTAAATATTTGATTCTGCACTATTAGCTTTTCTGTTATAGATAGCTACAGATTTAATGATGTTATTTAATATGAGACATGTTTTAATTTTTTAATTCAATCAATTTCATGTTCCAGGAAAATAGAAACAATCTATCCAATTTACAACATGCCAGATTTAAATGATAAACAATAATTATAATGATATACAAGATTGAAGCCAATTCAAACGTTTCCTGAGCTTTTTTTTACAAACATTTATTTTATAAATTACTTAAGTGTTTAATTATATTTTCATGGTGGAGAATGTTTCTTTTGAAGTTACATTTGCGAAAACCAATGTTAGTTAGATATTTAATTCGTACAACATAAGTTTTTTCTTTTTTTACGTAAATAATGTATCAAAATAATGTTGATGATCCTTGTTATTTGATTACTTTAAAAATAATTTAATTTTACTATTGACGTGACATTTACGAATTGAATTTTACGTGACAAACTGAAAGCAATGAATATTAAGCATTTGTTTTGGATGATTATCAAGCAAGCAACAATAACAGGCTACGACAAAAAATGTTTTTCAACTTTTTTCTCAAACGCTTATAGCACGTATAACTTTTTAATTTTCACTAAAGTGACAATTTGGAAGAGATTTAAAGTAACAAAAATAATAATGATTAAAAAAAAAAGCATACAGATTTTGATTTTTTTTTTAGATCATAGAAAAAAATTACATTTCATAAGTAATTTAAAATTTTCATGGGAAAAATTATTTTTTAAATTAATGCTTGTAATTTTCGTTTTACCAGATAAAATAAATTATTTTAGTTCTTTAAGTAGCATATTGGTGTAAGTTAACTGTATTTTTCACTTATAAACTTTTGTTGATATTGACATCACTATAACTCAACCTCTTTTGGTTTCTTCGTACGTGGATTTGTAAAAGTTTGACAGGTATGTAAATTTTTCTGCAATTATTAGTATTAATTTTACAATATTGTTATGTTATGAAATTAAATTATTTTCTATTACTTTCATGATAATTATTCATCAATATTAGTTTATCTTTCTTGATCTTTTTATCCACTGAATATTTAATTAAAATAATTTATGCAACATATTGGTATTAGTATTTCCCATATATATTTCATAAAATGCGTTAAATTTTTGTTCATAATCTTTGTAATAAAATTACTTTTCAATTCGTTATTTTAATGTTATGAATTTTTAATTTATTTATGAAAACATTATTTTCAAGTTTATAATTGAAATGAATTGTTTTCAACTAAATTTGTGTTCCTGTTTAATAATTTTAAATTTAAAAAAGTAACTCTGATTTTTCATTTTCTTTACAGATCTACTTTACCACTATGTAAGTATCTTTTCAGAATCTCTTAATTATTTTTTAACATCTATATGCTTTTACGGTATGTCTGTTTCATGAAGTAGAACAGATGTCACGCAAATTTTACAGAATTTCTTTAGTGACAGAAAAACACATAAATTTATGGATTCGTGTATAATGGAAGTATTACTTTCAACAATATTTATAAATGCCCAAATAAACATATTAATTATAATTTTAAGTGAAATTATAAAAAATGAGATAAAGTTGATAAATAAAAAGGAAACAAAAATTTTAGGATTGAGTGATAAAAATCCAATATAAACCCAAGTTTAATAAATAAAATATCATTAAATAAATTAGTGCTTATATTTTTTTAGTTTAATATTAAACAATACTTATTATAATCTAAAGATTTATAATCAGAAGTACTGAATTCATAATTATTATAGAACTATAAAAAAGACTTATGCAAAAATAATACTATTTACTCCAAACAAAATATCAGCTATTGCAAGCTGTTACTATCACATTTTAAAACTTTTTAGGTGTAGCAAAATTCTAAGCCTTGTCTAAATATTTGTACTTTCCAATTAAAAATATTACCATCAATAGTTTTTTTTTTTTTTTTTTTTTATCTGTTTCTTGTGTGTTTGTGCTAAAAATATACTGATATTTTGTATTCGTTCTTTTTCTAAAGAATGCTGACCTCGATTTCATTGAAGTTATTTTGAATATTAATTTTATGTTTATTTTTAGTAGGTTCACAGCAAAAATTTCTGTTTAATACAAAATAAGAGTACAAAATATGAAAGTATTTTTTCATTATTCTTAATATCATTGATAGTAAAATTTTTTATGAAAGATCTGATGAATATCCTTGCATTTATGATTTAAATACAGTGTAAAAACTTCAATTATATAATATTTTTCCCAATTTAAAAGCTAAATAAAACTTCAAAATTGTTTCTATAAGTTTTTGTTGTTTTAAAGTAAATCACTTACTTAACCTTTTCGTAGTATGGAATTTTTCCTTAATCGAATGAAGATTATGTTGCACAGTATTTTCTATAAAAAGTGTGTTACAGCAAATTTTTAAAGATAATTTTTATCAAGACAAAATGTAATTATATTTCCATTTATTGTAAATTAGTTCATATTTTTATACTCTAAGCATACATAAGTGTAAACTTCTTACAGTCTAATTAGGCTATATGTGCAAAAAAAAAAATACCACTAAACCAAAATTTTTTATTACAAAATTTTGAAAATGTAATTTTATTTAGGGAAATATATATTTTTATCATTTTAGTTCTTTTGTAGCTTTGTTATCATTATTTTGAGAAATAATCAAATAATTTAAGTTTGATGCTAGACCAATATGTAAATATATATCATTTTTACATTACAATTCAATAATATATAAAAATGCCTTTTTAATCTACACCTGTTATTTGTGCCTAATGTGTCAAACTAGTAGATTGCTGCTCTATAATGAATTCTTATACTTGTATAATCTCACATTAATTATCTGTGATTGAAATTCAATTGAAGTTTTAGTAATCTTTAAATTTTATGTTTATGAATATAGATTTTCAGATCTATGTTTTATAATATTTTATTACCTAGCTTTAGTTTATATATTTTAATATCAAGTTTGAAAGCCCTTTTTTGATAATTAGAAAATCAATGTAAAATAATTAAATAAATATCAAATTAAATATATATATAATATTATATATATATAATTAAATATATATATATATATATATATATATATATATATATATATACTGCCAATTTTACTGAAATCTTAATACTGTATTTTAAACTTTTAGCCAATATGAAATTTGTAATGAATATAAATTCCATGTAAAAAAATTCTTTCATTTTTTAAATATAATTTTATCAGTGAAGTTTATAAATTTTTACGTTAGTTATTTTCATAAACAAATTTTTTCTTGTTAAAAATTCATGTTAGTACTTAAATATTGATTGGAAGTGATTTAAAAGAGATTGGGAATTATAAAATTGAAAATATTTTCAAACAGGATGGTAGATAATAAACCTTATTCTTATAATACACATGCAAACTAATGCTAATGTGTACAATATTGTTTTGATCTTATAAAATAGAATGAATCAGAAATCTTTTCTTTACAGTCTCCATAATCTGGTCATATCTATTTCATGTTATTTATTTTTAAATTCATTTAATGGTATCTATGAATAAATCAGTTTCTGTATGGTGTACTTTTTATATTTATAAAATTCTTTGAAGGTTCAGTTATGAATAAATTTTTTACAGGTCAAAAGTTACTTTTAAAATAACTTTAACTTCTGATCCAAAATTGCCCTTTAAAGTGTAAGTATAATTTCTTTAACATATTTTAAATAATATTTTCTAGTAATTTCTTAACTAATTTGATATTTTATACCAAATTAATATTTTCAAAGAACTTTGATTATATTTGACTTTGTATCGGTTATAATTACAGCTAGCATCCCTGTAAAACCTAGGGTAGATGGTGTTAGGCACAACAAAGAAGTTTCTCCGACAATATCTACACATTTCTTGTTATGTATTAGTTTTGTTGCTGCTGCTGTTCAGTTATTAGTTTGTTCATTAATGTAATTATTATTATGTTTGGAAATAAAGTGGTTACAATCAGGCGCCCAATGAAAAAGAAAGATGATCTCGACTCCGAAAATGTAAAATTTCATCCCAATGCTTATTGAGACCAGTTGCATCTAACTTTTTCGAATAATTCTGAAGAATTGTACATGATAGCTCGTTCTGTCAGTAAAAGGTGGAATTGAAAAGTGTTGTCATCTCAACAATGGAAGTAAATGATAGCAACCTGCTATTGCTGTTTTTGAGTTTTATTTAATGGTTTCGATTCCCAACCCTTGGAATCAAAAGAAGATAGCGCCCTGCTATATTGATGTGAAAAATTGTTTCCTGTAGTGATTTATTCCAACTCATGGATTAAAAGGAATACTGTTTCAATTGTAGCTCTAGGAACAAGAATATAGTATCCTGTTTGCTATTTTGATTTCAGCCATTGGAATCGAAGGAATATTGTGGTCTTTGTTTTACTTCTGATCTATCCTGTATTGTGTTTACTATTTTGCAGCCCACAAAATGTGTTTCAAATTTCCCATTCATGGAATAACGCAAATTGTGATAATCAACAAAGCTGTTCATGAGATTTTCTAGTGAAATCTCCTAAAAAGAAAAAAATAGTGTGAAAATTCACAAGTGAATCATCATATGTATAATTTCAAATATTGTGATTCAATGAAATTAAAGATAAGTGAAAGAAAATATAATTATTACACTTTAAATGTTTAAGTAATCTGATAAAATGTGATTATTTTAAATACCTATGAAAGTGATTTTCTTAACTTAGTGAAGAAGTTTTGTTTTGAACAATTTAGTGTAATCATTTTTATATTTACATTGGTGCTTAGTGTAATAATATAGTGTATATGATACAATTCATTAAATTATATATATTCTTATTTAAATTTTCATATGCAAATATTTTTTTTTTTTAATTATTTTAAGTTGGGTACCCTATCCTAGATTAGTTCTAAATTATAATACTATTAATGAAAAATTGTGTTTTAATATTTCATTTTATAAACAAAATACAAATTTTGAATAAGAGCCATTGGAAGTGAAAGAAAATATGGCTGACTCATTGAGTTCTAACCCAGAAGTTTGATGAAAAAAATCTTTCTTGCTGATTCGTCGTTGTTTTGATTTTCGTTTCAGCTTTTGAAAATGTATTCTTTTATTCTGTTAGTGTTTGATATATACAACTATAATTAGTAATCACTCGATTTATCAATAACTTATGAGTGTTCTAAATAAAATAGATTTCAATTTCCAAGATTAATAAAATAAATGAAAGAGATAATTTATATATATTGTTTTGTTTAAATATATACATAAATAGTGCTACGTATTAGAATCTTGTTCGAGCATACTTATAAAGAATATCTTGTACTAAATTTTATTGCAAGGATTGATTTGTTGATTACTTTTAATCAAAATTTTTCAATAATAATTTTATTATACAAATTCATTTTCCTTATAAAAACAATATATTTTGCATATTTATTTATTTATTTATTTATTTATTTTTTTTGTTTCTGAATCTAACTCATTTAAAACTTTGTTGTAATACATACATTATTTTGAGAGTTTAGTTTCATATTCTCTGTGGTACTATAAAAATTGCTTAAATAAGAATTTTCCATATAGTATATTACCAAGTATCTGATGCATAATTTTGTATTCATTTTAAGAATATTATTATTGATGTTTAATAAGTGTAATTATTTAATTTTTTTTAAACTTATTAGCTTATTGGTCATTTATGTTGTATTTATTTGTGGTTTACTTGGTAAATGTTTGCAAATTTTACATTGTATAACATTAATTATATTGAATTTCATAGTTACTTGTGTACTATTCATATAAATAGGTTGTAAAAGTAGATTGTGAAGATTACATAACTTGGCAAGTTATTGCAGCTGTTTCGAAACTGTTAATTCACGTGTCAAATATTTTAACTTATTGGTGAATGTTGGGCATTTTCTACAAGTCTAATTTTTTTATTTTAGTATTTTTTGTAGTCTTTATTTATAATTATTATTTTAATAATTAATTAAAAACTTAATTAATTATTTTTTTTTATTTAGCATTAGAATTATGCATCGCTGTTAATTTTGATGATAAAATCCTTGATTTACATCACAAAATCACTAAATCCTCATTCTTCAAAGATAACAAAGAGTTTATTAAAGATATGTCAAATAATATTGTTGAAAATCAGAAACAATTTAAAGATGTCAAAGTGAAAAAGTTAGGAAGGAAGAATACAAATGTCTTGGAGATGAGGAAATTAAGAAATCAGAAAGAAAAAATCAGCATTTAGGCAGAGGAAAGAGCATTCGAACTTGAAAAGCTTTGGCTGCAAACATAAAATTCTATTACAGGTATATATCCCAGTCACATTGGTTCTATTCCTATGCGGATTAATTTAAAAACTATCCTGCTTACAGTTATCCCTGTTACAGATGATATGACTTTATTTTCAACAATGTTTGAAAGACAGATGAAACTTTTGAATATATCTACTGATTATTGGGTATCACATTTAATTGACGTACTTCCAAGTGTTATAGATATTAATTGGATATATTGTGGATAATTGGACTGGACAAAGTAAAACAATTGTCCATATTATATCACCTTGCTGAGATGGCCTTTGGAGGTGTAGGGGGAGGGTGTAGCTGTTGTAATTATAGCTAAATACCCTGTAAAACCTGGGGTATGTGGTGCTAAACGCAACAAGGAAGTTTCCCCAACAATATCTACTTATTTCATGTTATGTATTAGTTTTGTTAATGCTGCTGTTCAGTTATTAATTTTTTCGTTGATATAATTGTTATTATGTTTGGAAATAAAGTGGTTATAACTTGTATTTTAAGTGTGTTTTGAAAGTTCAAATAATTGGAAAAATAGTTTTAACAGCCATTATAAATAGGGTTTCTGATTATTAGGCTCTTATGTGTGTTTTAATTGCAAACAAGGCTATATGTTCTCTTAAAACATCAATAAAGAAACCTAATTCAAAAACCAAATCAATATTGTTAATAAAAACTGTTACAAGTTATACCAAACATAAAATATTTTATAGATTATGATTCTCATAAAGGTTATCTAGGCAAATTAATGTGTGCTAAAAATTATTGTTGATTTTTTTTTTTTTTTTTTTTTTTTTTTTACAGAAATATTTTTTGATTTCTTTATCAAAAATGTTGATTTGATGCATCAAAAATTATATTTATCAATATTTTGCAGACTGAGTGTACCAGAGAACACACCTTTCACAGCTGTTCTAAAATTTGCTGCAGAAGAGGTTTGTGAATTTTAATTTTAAAGTTTAATATTTATACATTCTTCTTCTGAAAATTTTCATGCCCAATTTGATTTCTATTTATTGTTTGTTTTCTTTTGAATCTTTTAATGTGAATGAATATAGTAAAGTTAAAGGAGTAAATAGATTATTTATCTTTCCCATTAACTGTTCTTGGATTATAAAATACATTGATGATAACAATTAAGGGTTTTCTGGTTACTTTCTGACTGGCAAGGTGTCTGTTTGGTACTGTAATTGACATATAACCAGTTTCTTTCTTTAGGGCCCAGCTTGTGGTCTTTTTCCTATATTCTGTACTTATCTGATAATGCTTTGGCCAGGTTTGGCTTTATTTGCTTTGTTAGTTTTCTTTTACTGCTAAATAAATCATTTGTCCCTTTAATTGTTTTCATCAGTATATATGATTGAAGAAATGCTTTGTAGTCTTATAAGCTCCAGTTAGTGTGATTTGAGTTCAATCATTAAATATCAGTATCTACCACATTTCTTTGCATGATATAAATTGAGGGCAAAATAGTCATGACATTTTACTAATAAGGAAAATTCAGCTGAACATAGTGTCATTGAGGTTAATTTTTTACTGCTATATGAAATAATCTTTAAGCTACTGAAATCAATGAGTAAGTACTATCTACTAATTAAAATCAATGATGATAGTATTTAGACACCAATCTTTTTTTATATGTTATAGATTACAATTAGCAAAATCATTATGGTGGCTGATAATGTATTAAATATGTCATGAGGATAATCTACAAATATTTGATTAGATTCAAATGACAGAAGTTTACAGGCCAGGCCATATACCAAATGTCTTTAGCAAACAGAATATTGATATGTAGAAGTGATACTTATGGAAAAAAGGATTGAGGATTTATTTATAAGTTAAAGTTATGAGTTAGGCAAAACTCTTATAGAAAATCTCTCTTTAGTAATCTTTAGTAGAAATATCTCTCTTTAGAAAAGTGATCATGTTTGCTCCTTCCCAGTGTCTTAAAATGTGTATGTCTTTAAAAAAAAATCTATTTACTTTAAGTTTGTTTCAACCAAAAGAAGCTCCTTAACATTGTTGCTCTGTGCTATTTACATTATTATAAAAAAAATATTTCTAATGAGCAAGTTCTGATATTTTGTAATACTGTAGGCAAATAGATCATCTTAGTCTGGTCCAGTAACCAACCATAATTTTATATTCAGAGGACCTATTGTTCAAAACAAATCTATTCAATGCAAAAAGAGTCCTGGAGTATTCTTGATGTGTTCAATTTTTGGATTATAAAGTTTTATAAAAAATGCTGTTTACAATGAGCTGGGATTGATGGCTAGCTCAAGTTGGCAGCTGTATGCTTAGTTCTTCAGTTCTACAATTTTTGGATTCCCACCTCAAGCTTGGTTGTTTGCAGTTGCTCAGAATCCACCTTAAAATGTAGAGCTTGATGTAATTAACCCTTATGATCAAAAAATTTGCTACTGGGTGACAATAAAGCAAACTAGTGTCAATAGCTTGTGGTATTAGTGATTGTACAAATAGATACTTTTCATGCAGTCTCATTGTTATTGTATTATTGAGTTAAAGATTCCATTACATGTTTTTTTTTATTTTTCTCATCTACTGTTCGTCATTACGAAATATTGGTTCCATTATGTTTTACTTCATACATTTATTTGCTGTACTGTTGTCTGATCCCATTTAATTTTCTAATTTATTTTACAATACTTGATCTGATTGCTCATTTTGTTTATTTTTTCTTAATGATCTTAGTTTTTGCTTATATTGCATACACTATAAATTTTATTTACAAGTGAATGTTTTGAAAAAATTAATATTTCCAATCTTCAAAAAATTTAATAAAACAAATGGTAAAATTTTTCTAGTATAATAAAAGCAATTTATTACAGTTAAATATATTAGCATGTTTTAGATTTGTGTTTAAATTTTTCTGCTGTGGTTATATAGTTGATAAAAATATCAATAAAACGCAGAAAGAAAATAACTGTTTTGCTTTCATTGCTATGACATCCATAATATTAATATTTTGAAAATTAAAAATTGCTGAATAAATCAAGATTTATATTTAATTTATTCAACAAATATTAAAAAAAATATCTATGCTACCTCAATTTTAAGTAAATTAAGTATTAAAAGTTAGCTAGGTAAATAATTATTTCAAAACTATGAAGCCATTACACTGTCCGAAATAAAATATAGGCAAAGTTCAAACAAATTTTATTTTAACGAATATTGTTCCTATACATTCGTTAATTAGTGATTTAACATTTCTTTAAATGACAAACATCACTATTAAAAAATGTGAATTATTACCTTCAGATAATTTTTGTCAAACAAAATTTTATGAATACATTAATTTTTTATTTTAGAAATTAAAATTCAAGTTTTACTTATTATATGGTGTAATAAAAAGCAATGAATGGTTCTTAGTCAAGTATATTACCACATAATTTCTAATTTTTAAATTTAAAAATAACTATTTAAGTTAAAAAATAATTTAAAAATTAGGATTCAATGTAATATTTATTAATTTTGTATGTCAGTTGGCTCTTAGTGAGCATACAAAGTCTTCTTCAATGGGTTGATAAAACTGAGTACCAAGCATGCTTGGAAACTAAACATTTGGAGTTTTGCATTAGGCTGACCACTTAACTGGGACATACGTTTCACACCCCAAAGCCCTTGGTCAAGAAAACAGATATGGGCATTGTAAGCTTGCTCCCCCCCCCCTTCAGGTAGGTTGCCATGCCACAGAACTTAGTTTAAGAGGGGAGATTGCCTTAAATGTAGGTGAATTGCAGATATCTCTAAGAGCAGAACAATCCCAGAAATGCCCAGCATCCATATCAACACTATCTTAACACAAAATGCAATGATAAGAGTCCATCCACAAGTTTGAGTTAGTACAGGTATGCCTGCAAATAGTCATGTCTTGTCAGTAAATAGAATGTCTGTAGGAAGACTTTGCCAGGCAAGATGTTAAGAATTCACCTTATGATTTACCAGCAGTAGCTCTGTGTGAAATACATTGGCGACTAAGAGTTTTTTGCTTGATGAGAGAATGTAATGTTTCTGAGAAGGTGATATGGAAAGGCATGTGATGCATTTTTGCGGGTTTATCTGCCTATTGATTTCCCCATGAGCTCAAATGCATTATAAGAAAATCTCCTTTTTTTTGCACATAGCAGAGTGTTAATAACATTTTTAAATTTTAATTCAACGGGTGTGGGCTGTGGAACATGTCTAAAAAAATTTATGCCTATTGTAAATCAAAAGTACCATATTTCTTAGGGATATGTTTTGATTTTATTATGAGATAACATTTAAGACAAATGATTTTATTTTTATTATTTAAAAAGGTGGATATAATTAATATAAATAAATAGAGAATAGTTCTTACAAATTATTTAATATAATTTGGAAAAATTACTAAAAGTACTACTATTTGTAAATATTTATCTATTCTTTCTGTGTGAAACATAATTAATGTTTTATTTTGTAGTTTAAAGTAACACCAGAAGTAAGTGCAATAATTACAGATAGTGGTATTGGAATCAACCCATCTCAAACAGCAGGTTTGTAATCACTATAATGTTAATTTTATTTACATTGTAGATATAATTATATGTTGGTTTCTATATACTACTAAAAATCAAAATTTAGGGTAGATTTATTGCACACAACACAGGTTTTAATTTAGGATTTGCAGAGCATGAAAATCATCTTAAATTAGTATGTCATTTTATTGCATATAATTGGACTTTGGATTAGCATTTCAGCTCTTCATATAATAGTATTCAACTAGATAAAAATATTCACATAGTAAAAGACCAAGAAAAAATAAACTTGTAAAATTTCATATAAAGTTTAAAGTTGCTGAAATAAAATTGTCTACTCACAGACAATACAAACTATTATTTGATAGCCCGTTATGACATTAATTCCAAACCTTTTATGCCACTTTACCTGAATATTCCAGTGACCAATCAATCCTTATTAGCCCATTTAAAATTTCTACCTGCAAGTAATTGCTGTAAAAAAATTTTATTATTCATTATTAATATTTGACAAAAATATAATTAGTAATGATAACCAAGTGAAAAGATTTTGATGTATTAACTGTATCATCTAAAAATATTTCAATAATTAATCCATATTCTCTTATAGTATCCATATTTTTAAGGAGATATGGTTCAATTTTCTGCAATGGTAATCTAGATCAAGTAATAGAAGACTAAGGGAAAGCTATATTAGAGTTAAATGAAATTATTTTTAAATGAAACATCAATTTTTAAATTTTGATGTTATGGTAAAAATATTATGTAATCAGTATTTAAAAAATAGAAATGCATAATAACCATGCTTCAAAATATATTTACATTAACAATTTTTATTTCATTTATCTCAACTTAAATCATCAATTTGTCAAATAATATTGTAGTAACAGTATGGTGATATACTACGATGCCCAGTAAAGCATATTAACTGTGGCAGGAGTAAAAACTTTAATTTACCACTTTATCATTGTAAATTCAAAATTACATTTCTTTATTTTGTAGGATGAGTTATAAATTTCAATTTGATAATTTTAATCAATGGACAATATGTTTTAGGCCAAAGTGGTCTGGTAGGTTAGGGTATTGTTCTCATTATTGGAGGGTAATGATTTCAAATACTGACCTAACCAAAGACCTATCATATTCACAAAAGGTGGCTTGGACACATTAAATAAGTTGTGGTGGCAGTATCCCCCAAAAGAAATTATGTTTCTAGGGTAGGCAGATCAAGCATTAAAGGAATTTTTGTTTGGTCAACACTTCTAAATTACAAAAATTCCTATTCAGCAGCTTCTACTTAGAACTGACAAATCCACTTAAAACAGCACTAAATACACAGAGCGATACTGATGCATACTCCACACAATATTTTTCATCAAACGCATTAGAACTATATGCAGAGGTTACATATCTAGTTCTATGTAAGCTAAGTTATATACACTGTTACAGATATATAACTTTAATGCGCGATAAATCTGTAAGCTATCTAGTTTTATATAGAACTAGGTATATCTAATTATAAACAGGTTACATAAACATTATATGATGTTGAAAATGTAACATTTAGAAGAAATTAAAAGAAAAGTTTTTCAAATTAGATATATTGAATTAAGTTATGTAAATGATATGAAATGTGCTGTACTCCAGCACACATTGAATAAGATTTAAGGGATGTAACTTGCAAAACTGGTCAATTTCTTGTCATTTTAGCTAATGAAATCAGAAATTTTGTTTTCAATTTTTATTTTTTTCTTGAAATTTTGTTGACTTCATTCACCCCATCCAAGACGGGCAGGCTTGGCTTCGCTAAGTGTCATAAGTAACAACAACAGTATGTTTAGATTAACAGGAATAAAATTGAAATGCATTAAAATGCAAATAAGTACTTGTAAAAATAAATATTTTTCAGCAGTTCTAATACAGAAGTAATGGTACAGTTATTTTTTAAATTATTTTTGTTTCTTTATTAAAATTTGTTTACATAGAAAATGTAATATTTAAAAAAAAAAAAAATCTCACAATTGATTTAGTAGCTTAATTATTGAACACTGTTCTGAAATATGCAGAACATTTTATAAACAGGCTTTCATGCATTTATAAGCAACAATACAAAATATCTTTCTACAACTGTTTGGATATTTCTGTGAAATTCAATATGTGTAAAAATGAAATTATTGCAAATCTAAGTTAATAAGATTTTAATTGAATATAGTTCTATAAATAATTTTACGACTGAAATATTATAAAAAAGCTTAAAATATTATAAAGTAAATTTATAATGTGATCATTTTCTTATAGGAGACGTATTTCTAAAATATGGAAGTGAGCTACGTCTAATCCCTAGAGACAGAGTTGGAAATTTACATTCCAGTTCACATTATCAATGTTTTATTTATAAATAAAGCAATAGTATATAATTGTTCAATTTTTAAGTTTTTATTGTTTAATGACTTTATAATTGCATTTTAAATTATCTCATCATATTATTCAAAAATAATCGTTAACAATTATTTTTTATTTTTGCATTTCATATGAAGTTTATAAAATTTCCCTGCCTTCATAATAATGACAATTAGCTGCAATTAATATCAACTGAATTGAAACAAATGGAAAATTCATATTACCATTTGTTTAAATTCAATTGAAATTTATTTTGTTCTTGCAATTACATAATGCATACTAAAATATGAAATCAGTTTCATTTTTTGTTATCATAAAGAATGAAACATTTTTCAAACAAATATGGAATGAAAATTTGTTTTAATTTTGTTGAAAACTTGTACTGTAAACATTTAATCTTGGAATACTTATTCAGATAAAAATTCTTATTGAAATTGTTTCAGAAAATATTTTGTGACTAATATTCCTTTTCTTTATTAAATAATCAGTTAAAATGAACTATTTTAATATTAACATGTTAAAAAAATATAACATTAACACTGGTCACCAACCATAAAAAGAATTTGAATCAGCTAGTAATGAAATATAAAATTAATCTGTTGAGTATATATTTAAAGATATTAATTTAAGAATTTATGTTTTAAAATTATCAATCAATAATCATAATTTTATATTTGAATTTATTTGTTTTATACTACTTATACTATAATTGTGATTAGTTTTACACTCAGCATATGATGTTCAAATGTTTTTCAAGCTTTGTTCTCTAGCTATGACAACATGTGAGAGAACAGTATAATTGAAAATTATTGCAATAATTTGTAAATATTTATTTGTAACTATTTCAATAAAAATACTTTCTGTAAACATATTTCTTGAATAACTTTTAAACTTGAAACCTACAAAATAAAATTTGTGTAATATCACACAGTTTATTTATTATAATATAGCTTAAAATTTTTAGTTAACTCTTCATAATTTTAATTTATGCATACAACTAAATCTTTAAATTAATCCTTAACTAAATCCTTAAAAAAATCCTAAAACAAGAAATTTACTTGAATTCCTATTAATGTTAAAAAAATTTAATATTTTTCGTTATCTAAATATTTATATTCTACACAAAAGGTCAAGTTAGGTGCATTATACAATTTACACGGAACTTGTATGAAAGAAGCAGTTTTTTTTATAATTGCATGTCTAAATATCATAAAAGATTTTTTAAACAGCCAGAAGTATCTATACCTAAACAAAATTATAAAATGTATTTAGTAAAATCATAGTGGCAAAACTAATATTTTCAAAAAAGTTTACTGTGAAACAGAAAAGTTCGATTTCCTAATATTTTAAAATTTTACCTGCATAGTATTCAAATTCTGTGTTTTATAAGTTTGTTTTCTACCAGCTTCCAGAAATATATATTTGAAATTAAGACATTTATAAATGGAGTAATTTTTTAAATGTATGAAATAAAAAATTGATTTGATTGATCATTATATTTAAATGAGCTGTGTGTTCGAGAACCCATATTTTTATTCTAATGATGTATGTAACTATTTATAAAATTATTTTTTATTAACCAATGATTATGTAACTTTATTTATGTTTTTATTTATAAAAATGGTTACTAATCCATTATGGCCCCTTGAACCTTTTTTGCTTCCAATGGCTGACAGCAAGAAAAATGCAGAATAAAATAGAGAACACGAACAAAATAGTGAATCTGCTCTGCAAACACTCTCTCGCTCCTCAATATCATTCAGAGAGGCATCAACTAGTGACAGCAATAAAGGTCTGCAATGTTGAATGTCGATTTCTTAGTATGAACTGCATAGTGGATAATATGGATTCTGAAAATTTTTTAACTGGTTCAGATGCTTAGATAGCAGCATAGCCACTGAACCTAGGTGATACTGATAGAAAATTGTGGTTCATATACTAAACTTATCATTATTTCTAGATTTCAAGCTTCTCCAAAAAATTTCTTTTTAATATATAGCTAAATCACATTAAATGAAACTGGTTTGTCTGGAAGTTGGATGATTTCAGATCCTTTCTTTATCAAAGCTCATTTCTCTTAATCCAGTATGTGCGAGATCCACTGCAATAGTAAATCACATATTAAATTGCAGCATACAAAGATTCCATGCAACTTGCAATTCTTCATCAATTCTATTGCTTCAATAGCCACATGGGAAAATCCAACAAGGTAAACACATCCCTTAAATTTATATCCACAGTATTTAAACTGAACTAAGGGATGTGCACAACTCTTAGTTATCCATCAAATGCTGAAGCATACTTTCCAATAGGAATACTAAAAAAGATTGCTGAACACACCCACTCCAGTATTTAAATATTTGTTTACTCATGGTCCATCAGCATATATATGCAGCCATTCATTTTCAGGTTATTAAAGATAGATAATCTCTTAGAGATTGGAGAATTATTTCATTAGTGTCCTTCTTCGAAACAAACTGCTGTAAATTTAAATAATATGTAACAGGTAAATACTCACATGGATTTAGTGGCAAAAGAAGAGACTGTTTACTGCAGTTGATGCTATATTCTGCTTTTATTTCAAATAGTTAAAAGCAATAGAATTAAAAAATAATAGTGCAATGCATTTGTCATTGTAAAGATCAATAAATCTGATTTATTTCCAGATTTGTTTTGTTAGTGCATTTCAATACAATTTAGAGATCAGATTATTTAGCATGAAACCAATATAGTTCTATATAAAATGGAACTTGTGATTGGGGCATCACAAGCAACATTTTTAAGAAGCCAGAAGTATCTATACCTATGCAGTTATGATCTATAACATACTAAAATTCATAATGACTTGTAATGAATCCCATCTGCTTATTTTGGGACAAATTAAAGTACTTTATTACAATTAATTGAAACACCTCACATAACAGGTTATGCAAACAAATCTTTAAATTTTTGTTTAATGCTAGAGAAAAATTTTGAGATATAACTGTAAATCAGATTGTTTTCCAAGATGAATTTTTCACATAAATAAGATTCACACTGGCAATTTGAATTCTTTCTATTAAAATCACATATGTTTTTATAAAAAATTATCAGCTTAATATAATGTTATTCTATATCAAATGTTTGTTGATAATTTTTTCATTCTTTCTGCAAAACATTTTTTAAGGAAGTTGAAAATTTTTCTGGAAAATTAATCAGAATAGCTCAAAAAAATTTCCATTTAATATGCTTTCAACCTTTCAGTTTGTTTGAATTCAAATCAAAGAAAAACCAATGGTTCATTAATTGAAAAATGCCTTTAATTTGTATCTTTGATTTTGGTTGTTACAAATTATCCTTTATGCAAGTTGTGATGTAGAGGTTTAACTGACAGTATTGCAGTTGCACAAAACAGAATGTATTCAAAGACCATTTTAATGATTGCTTTTTCAGAAAAACTTGAAAAATCCCAAATATTGATTTTTTTAAGCCCTTGGTAAAATTACACAAATGGAATGTTATTCATTCCATAATGCTAGTAAATAATCAATTATGAGTTACTGTTATATATATATATATCAGCAATTTTATAAAACATAAATTTTAAAATTGTTACCTACTGATTTTTGCTAGCTTGTATATTGAGATTGGTTGGCATGAACTTTTAAAACTCTCATACGAAGTAAAAAAAAAATTGTGAACTGATTCCAACAAGTGAGGAAATTTGTTGTCAAAATAAAATGTATAGAAAAGGCAAAGTTGATTTTAAAAACATTTCAAGGAAATAGCTATCAGAAAATCAAGCAATGTTTTAAATTAACAACAATATCAAATTAGTGTATTTGCATTTACTAAGCCTATTTCTTTTGTATATTTTATAAGCAGATGATACTTTTACAAAGATTTCTGCTTCTGAAACTGCATAACTTTTAGCATTATAATACTCAAATATTTTTATGTACTTATAAGCATTCGTCTGTGTATAATTGGAAGTATGTTTACTACACATTAGGAATCATTGCTATTAATGATTATAATTAATTTTACAAGTGTACTCAGAATACTTAAATTGTTAATTTCTTCAAAAAATTTTCAGAATGAAAAAAAAACTATTTAAGAAAATTTTTTTTAAACTCTTTGAAATTTTAGATTTAAAAGAATATTTGAATTTATAAATTATTACAGTATATTTCCCAAAGAGATGTTTTAAAATGACAATTTTTGAAAGATCATAAATTAAATTTTTATAGTCTTGTGACTATATATCTTAAATAATGTACTAGGAAATTATTTGGAATATTGCTAATCATGTATGGTACAAATAAAATTAATATGATGATACAATCACACATGTGATTATTTTAATTAAACTTCTAACATATAATAAAAAAATCCTTTATTGCATATATATATATAAACCACACTACCAATTCTGCATTGACAAAGATTATAAAATATAAGTCATACAACAAAAAAGCAAAAGATATTTATTAATAGCAAAGGAAAAACAATAAAAGACATTTAAATAAAAAAAATAAGCTACATTAAAATACCTTTTGAAATGCTATCATGTAATATCAATTTATTTATGAATATATTGATAAATTAAATGTTTAATTTTACATTGAGAAAGTAATGTTTTTATTTTAATTTGAATTTTTTATATCAATATTGTGATGCATGACAAGCAGCATTAAATTAATTTCACTTTTCAATTTTGGGATGTTAAAATAAGGAGGTTGGTTGCAAATATCAATTTGTAAAAACAGTTAATTATGCAACAATATATTTATATTCTCAAATACATATTACTATATATGTTACTAATAAAAATTAAGCAGTCACCAATCACAAAAGCATAATATTAAAAGAAAACCTTTATCTCAATCAAGTTCATATACAAACTTGTTTATGAAACTCAACAATCAATGACTCGTCAAATGGTTTTATGTAATTTTATAAAACTGATATAATTTGAAATTCCCATAAAATTTTAAAATGATTTAACAAATAGTATAAAGATTCATTAACAGATCAAATTAAGAAAATTGATATTAATTTGAAGAGAAATTTCTTGTTAATTATAGCTGACTAGAATTTTTTCATTTAGTTTTGATAAAACCCAATTTGTTTAAAATATTGCATTTAAATACAAGTTTTTTGTAATGAATTTCATAGTCTTCATAATTCTATAAAACAATATATGGAAACTGAAAAAAATTGATTTTTGAAAAATTTTAATAAGTAAATATTAAACCACTTGCAAAACATTTATACCCAAAAAATCATATTTATATTAAATGTAAACATATATAATATATTCAAAATATGATACTGTTCACATACAAAAAATGCACATTTTAAAATTCTTATTTTTTATTGTCTTATTTAAAGGGAAAAAAGAACACCGGATCTGATCGACATTACATAATTTTCTTGATTTTCTATAAAATGGAATATTTTAGCATGAGAGCACTAGAGTATTTATCACTGGTATACATTCACATGAAATTTAACTTTTCATACCATTTACTAGGTTTTAAGATACAAACATTAATAAATTTTAACATACTTTATCAGATAACACTTTCACAAGAAAATAAAATGAGATTCTACAAAATATGATGGGATTCTAACTTGATTAATTTTCTAAAAAGTAAAATATTCTTTTTGAACAGATATAACCTTTATATTTTCTAATGCTAATTTAAATACATTCTTCCTTATTTTTGGCCACAAATATTTAATCATACAACCATTCAAAGAAATGCCTCAGTAATTTATAAATAAATCACAAAAAAAAAGATGCATTGATATAAAAGATATTAACATTAAAAAAGGGCTTATAAGTATCTTTAAAAGATAGACAAAAATTTAAAAACATCTAAATACAAATAATAGGGTGATTTATATAACATCAACCAATTCCTAATGGACTAGCTGTAAAAGTAATAACTTTGTTGTGTTAATGTATACAATAAAAGATATGATAAAATAAATTTGCACTAGTTGCTATATATTTTGCAATAAAGTTGAATGGGATAATTCACATTTTGGTTCACAAAATAAAATCCAAAAGTTTCTAAAAATCCCCAGAATCAAAACAAAGATTGAAATAAATTATAAAACTATTGATAAAAATCAAAGAACAATTTAATATAACAAAAGAAATCTGTAAGAACTATCAAGAAGATTGCAAAAAGAGGCTTAAATTTTACAGGTATGAGTTGAATCCACCAATAGTTAAATTTAAAGTTGCAACAGTTTACTTTAACAATTACTGAGTTTTTTTTTTTTTTTTTTTTTTTCCACACATGAAAGAAAACTTTCAAACTGTTAAAAACTAAGACACTACAATGTTTGTCGATGTATTAGAAGTGTCACTGTTATAAGTTTCATTAAATTTCTAAAATGATTTCATACAATTTTTGGGCCTTATTCCAGCTCCAACTTAGAAATATTGCAATTGTTAACAGTATTTAGCTTTAGTTAGATAATTAGTATCTAAATTTAAAATAAAAAAACAATATATAAACATACATTAAAAAATTGACACAAAGTTTAGTATTCAAAAGAAATTCAGGCCAATAGTTTTTACTATACCTTTTAGCTTGATCACTGAGATTTTTAATATGCAAATTAAAAGAATGTTTATCAAAACCTGGGGCTGGGAAACTTATTTTACCAATAATAAATATAAAGATCTTTATTAGGCTTGTCACTCAACAGTCATTTTTTAACAAAAAAAACCAGGATAAGTCAGTTTAAAGTGGATTCCAAATACTGCACACATCTAAGTTTAAGGCAAGAATTGAACCCAGAAACTGTTAAACTGAAGTTTAATGCTAATCATTTGACTAATCAACAGAAGAAACAATTTACTGCAAAATATTAAAATAGCTCTAGAGAAATATTTATTTTTGGCTTCAATAATTTGGTACTTACGTATTAACGGAACCAGGCCAAAACTCAAATAAATCGCCAAATAGGCGACGAAGTTAATGGTGAAGACTGTTTTCAATCAGTGCTAAAAGCAATAGCCAAAAAATTTCCGCCGAAAAAATAATTTATGCAACTTATTCAAATTCAAAACCGGAAGGGTTTAGTTGCTATTTTATAGTTTAAAACTAAATGATATAAAAAAACTTTATTAAAAAGTATCTGTAATTAATAAATGTACATTTTCTTTCTATTCATACTTACTCAAACTTATAAATCGTGCCAACCTGGTTGCGATAATACGTAAGTACCAATAATTTTTTATAACAAGGACCAGAAGCTATAGGAAAAATGCACATTTCTTTCTATTAATATAATTGTATGAAGCATATTATGTAAAAAATTGTAAGAAATATTAAATTAATATTAAAAATCATCATTTTTAATACTGAATTTGTATAATTTCAACCTAATACTCTTTAAATGGCTGTATGCAAATAAATAATTATATCAAAAACTTCTTTTTCTATAAGGAATGGAATATTTTTCCAGTAACCTTTTAATTAGATATGCATTACATTTATTTACATATTACATTCCACAATCTTTCAAAAATTGAACATTATTTTTTATTAAAATATATTGAATGACTGATTTTACTTTGAGCACCAAATATCTAATCAAAACAAACACCAAGTTATATAATATCAACCCATCTCATCTGTGTAATCTATAATTTTGTTAACTTTCCTTCTAAGGAAAAAAAAAAAACAGATGAATTTGTAACACAAACAATATTAAATAGTAATTATTTAAAAATAAATGGGAAATAATAACTATTATTTACACATACAATTAAAATTATTTAAAATAATGAATGTTAAAAAAATTAATAATCCTTACTGATAGCAACATTACTAAAATAAAATAGGATTGGCAAAATATGCAGCCCTATCTAGTGTTAATAAAATAAATTAAAATTGTGTAATATTTCTAAGCAAAAGTAAAAGACTTTTAAATATTTAAAATTTTTATTTCTTAAATTTGTTTTTCAGCTTATTTTTTAATGTTCTCATTTATTATAAAAGGAATCTTTTGTCAAGAAATAAATCTACATTACCAAGACTGAAATCTTTGTCTTGATAGTTTTTACTTCTTCAATTTACTGTACAATTTGCAATATATATCTTTTAAAAGAATTGATAACCTAGCAATATACTTACTGCAAAAATTAAAGATATTATATTTTAAACATAATGTGCTAACAAAATCAAAAAATTTTTTTATTTTAGTGATAATTTTAATAACACATTTAATACAATAAGTAGATTAAACAGAATACATATATATTTTTAAAATTTTAAGTTCAAACACATATGCACTAATTAAATAGTTTAAACAATATTAATTATCTTATACATTAAAAAACAACAAGAATTTAAATTTAATACATACATTTTTTTTAATTTAAGCAGCCTGTTGCAATTTAAACATAGAATGATTCTTGATACCTTTAAAATAATTTTACGTCATATTGCCTTTAAACAAAAACAATTTTTTTTTCTTTCAATTTTAAAGATAACTTTTCCATTTGATACCATTCAAACATATTATTTTTAATGTCTTAGAATATTTATATATCAAAAATGATATCATTCATAATATTTTTTATTAACAGTAATTTTTTTATCAAAAATTCCATAATAAGAATGACAATAACAGCTATTGGAATTTGTTTTAAGTTAAGATACTAAAATTTTTGTTTGAAAATAAAAAAATTTAAAGGAATATAAGATATATTGCACTTTCACAATACCTAATAAGAAACAAATAATATTTTGTTGAAATACTTTTAATGTTTTACAATCATAAGTAAAATTAATATCTAACAAATAGATAAGTTTCTTAAAACTTGTATATTTTTGTAAAATAAAGTTTATTTAATAAATGTATTAAAGCATTTTAAAAAATTTCTCTGCATCTTCCTATGCCCATAACAAATTAAAAAAATTTGTTTCAGAATTAAATATTTAAAATTAACAATCATTATGGTTGGTTGATTAATTGATTGAGTTTTGTACTACAAAATACAAGATAATATAAGACAAACTGCACCATAGTAATCATTATGAGAAGCAGATTTTTTTTAATACATAAAAATATACTAATTTTCATACTTATTATAATATTTTATTGTTTATAATAATCCAGATTGCACTGAAAATTTTTATCTCAAATAAAAATAATTATAAAAAGAACAATGAAAAATAATTTAGCTGTAAAAATACTATTACATTTTTATTTTATTCTAAGAACTCAACTGTTTGTTTTTAAAGAATATAAACAATAATTGTTTATTATAGAAAACAAATATCACTGAATTTTAGTGCTTACCAAAAATATAAAGGACTATTTCTTATTACAGAAATTATTAAAAACTAAAAGAGGCCAATGGTGGCTACAAATGCTATGATGAAATATCCGCCTAGAAATGTACCATATCCTTGACATTTAATGATTTGCCTAAGCAGTAATCTTACATCCATACTTAAGCTAAGAGAGTCACTGGTATTATGTATGTATCACACTTTAAAAATATACTATAAATGATTGAAAATGAGAGGAAATATTCACAATAAAAATAACTTTCATAGACATAAAAGTAGAATTTAAAAGAAAAATAAATGCACTATCTAAATAGGCTTGTACAGAAGTGTTGTGACATACTTCTTCTTGTATCGATGAGTGGCGCTCAGCACAACAACGCCATCCTTAATGGACAAAGCATAAAGATGATTTAACATGACATGATTAGGTTCGGGCAACAAATTGGGTTCACAAGACATGGGCACATCTTTATTCAAGATCACTTGTAACAAATGAGGAGGCAATATTGGGGGACCCACTGTTTTCTCATTCGATTTATGCTGTGGAATTTCCTGAGAGTAAGAGCCTGGGGGTGATCCTGTGTAAGTAGATCCAATGCTATCAGCAGCTAAAGCCTCGAAAACCAAGAAATCGGATTTCTTCACAGAGATTATATTATTCTTGGAACCAACGTCATTATCCACAGTGGGCTCACTTGGATT
>JAPDSC010102676.1:0-12945 GCA_026290005.1 Latrodectus geometricus | reverse complement strand
ACTCTTCAACTTGATTTAGTAAGCAAAACTCTTCAACTTGATTTAGTTGGTTTTCACTTTTTTTTGTTTTTTTTTCTGTTTTTTTGTATTTTTTCGAATCCATTTTATGTGTCATAGCAACAAGCATGTTATTTTTTTGTGAAAAATAGATACAAAAAAGTAATCAGAACAAAAAGCATTTATGTTTCCTCTTCCGAATCGGTACATTGTTGGATTTCATGATGACCATAAGATAAAGTTAAAATACCATCATTTTTTAAAAATTTTTTGTCATAAAACGAAGACAATGTTGTTTTGTTTTGTACAACTGTTTTTAAAACATGCTTTTTGGAGACTATAGAATACTGTAAATCTTTAATAGAAAGTTCTTCTTGCAAAACTTGTTTATATTTTTCATGAGTTAGAGAAGCAAGAGAACTTTTTTTTACTCCCTTTGCTGCTTTTTTTACTGATTGATCTTCACATAGCAAACTATACATTTTTGGTTTTAACCCTATAAATTCTTTTATTGGCTGACAAGTTTCATTTTTTAAAGTTCCTAGTCGACCTTTGTTCGTTTCACAAAAAAGATAATGATTTTTATCGAAATTGCTCAAATCCATAATTTCCATAAAGTTATTTCGTATATCTTCGTATACATGTTTCTATGTGTAAATAAAGCGAATCAGTGTCTGTGTACAACAAGGTGCATTTAGAGTTATAAAATTTTTTAAAATATGAGAAATACAAGTCATATAATTGTAGTTTGGATAATTCTAACACTGTGAATCCAATGTATATAGGCTTGTCTAATCTTAGATCAGTTTGTTTCATTTTGAACAATGTTAAACTTTCGTTTAAAGGTTCGAAGTATTCTAAAGCGGGGCTAGATAAGTACTTTTTACATTCCTCGACACTGAGCGCTCCTTTAACATTAACCCTTTTCCTAACATTTTGTAAATATTTCCCATAAAAGGAATTATTTAGTTTTTTAAAAAATAATTTTTCACTTTCGGTTTTACAAGATAATCTTTTTGAGTTGTTAAATGTAATATATTCTTTTAACCATGGGTTTTGAGAAAACATTAAAATCTTATGTATCTTGGAGAGCTTTAAGCCCTGTTTCAGATAAAATTGCAAATTCAAATAGTGTACAATATAATGTTTTTTTGGATAAAAATTAGGTGTTAATTTTTTGCATGGAAAGGTGTTCTTAAGCCCAAATTTTGTGCACAGTTTTTTTGCATAAGGAGATAACATATCGAACGTTATTTTGAGATGTTCTGGTGCTAATGGTAAATCGTTAAGTCTCTCATGTTCTGTTTCGGGAATTTCTAAATCAATCTCTAAAATATATTCTTTGTTGCTGTTTGGAGGAATACTAAACACATCGAAAGAGTTTATTTCCTCTGAAGATAACCAACAAAAATTACCATAAGGTAAAAATTGGCTCATAGCATATCCATAAAGATTAACTATATCTAATGCAAGAATATAGGAATGGGGTTTCGAAGAATCGTAAGTGGATGGTACATAAGGATTGTTTGCCATAGCATAACGTTTACCTACAAGACAAATTCCTCCTCGCATTTGGCTTTCCAACCAAATATAATCGTTAATGTTTTCCAATAACTGCAATTCAATTTTACAAAATTTCAAGCCTGCATCAAATGTAAGTTCGCTTATCGAAATATAATATACAGGATCAAGTTCATAATATTTTAGAGAAAGAGTTCGAAATGCGCAAAATACTTCTGCAAGCATTAAAACATCTGTATTTTGATATAGTTGTAAATAATCACCAAATGTTTTGCAATTAAATGCTCTGAAAACGGCTACAGCATGAATATAATCTTTTTCAGTGATATTTTGATGTGTTAAAACATTAAAAAAAGCTGCTTGAGGAGGTAAACCAATAGTTTGAAGTTTGTCAATGTGATCACAATATGAATATGGAAATACACCTTTTCGATGTAGCAAATACTTGTTTTTGTTGTCTTGAAAGAAACTATCAAACATTTTGAATTCATGATTCGAGATTTTCAGATTTTCAATTAATGTATCAAGAGAGCTGTCTAAAAATTGAAAACTATCTAAGAATTTTAAATGATCTAATGTAAACATAGATATTTTTTCTAAATTTAAAGGAATTATATTAATATCTTTTGCATATTCTCTAGGCAAATATTTTAAAAGTAAATGCGAGTCATAGTTTCTGCTATTGTGTATGACTACAGGAATAAAAAAAGTTTCTCTGTATTGCAAATTACAATATTGGTGTGCTCTACCTTCTACAAAATTTTGGTAGTGCAAATGATGTCGAACAATTCGATCAGTTTTTTTAAATTTTTGGTGGCAAATAATACATTTTGAAAAATCATATATTGAGGAATCGTCAATTTCAATTTCGCTAACTTTTTTTAATTCAGCAATTAGTTTTAAAGATATTTCTTTTGCTTGATAGAGAAAATGTTCCACCGCGTCATATCCAACATGATAGTTATGATGAATTATTTTATCATCTTGATCGATAACAAGCATTGCATAGGAGAGAGGAATATGTTTTTCCAGCTCACATGTAAAGGATTTTTTATCATTTGGAGTAACAGTCGAAACCTTAGATAATGCGCATTCGAAGTCAGCAAACATCACAAAACGATGTTTGAGAGATCTATTAATGTTTTTAAATTTTAAAATCAGATTTTTAGGGATTGAAACACGTTGTGGCTTGTTATGAAGGCAAAGAGTTTGATGTTCAATTAAAGTCTGTTTTCGTACAAATCCATTCAAACAACGTTTGCAATAATAATTAAAATGCTTTTTATGTTTCAAAAGTTTGTTTATATTTTTATTAGATAATAATGCTTTTCATAGAGAAACAAATCTATTTCTCTATAGTTTTGAGAACTAGTGTAAGGAGGATATATCATGCCTTCATCAAAAGCAAAAACATTGATATTTAATTTATTTACATTTTCAAAAAGTTTGATGTTTGCTATCTCGACAGGAAACTTTAACATTTTTGTATCAACAGCTTGCAAATGTTTTTTGTATATGCTACAGCGACCAGCATGCTTTTGCTTAGGGAATAACGCAGCTAATATGCAATAAATGAAGCATTTATTATTAATACAATTGATAGATAAAAGCGCTTTTTTATTAGATAATTTATTCGGTAGTTTGACCGTTTTACATCCTCCAATAATTTTGGCATAATTGCCAATGTGTAAATCTACAAAATCGATTTTATGCAGAAGCCATCCGCTTCCGTTTCTAGTAAAATTATCAACAGAATTCATAATTTTCCTAAAGCCCTCATCTATTACGGAAAATATTTGTGCAGCAGATAAAATGCGCAAGGCATTACTGCAGAAATAATAAGTTTGATACACTGGTGTGTTGTTTAATTCATCGTTTAAAATTTTTGTAAACACAATGTGTAAGCAAATGATAACACGAATTCGTAAAACAGTTGATGTATTTAAAATATTATGAATCACAGGTCTGAGTTCGGAATAAGCAGATTCTACAGAATCAAAATTAGTTCTTGCACGTAATGTTCGAGTAAAACCATGGAATGCAGAGTTCAATTCTTGAAAATTAATATTAGCCATATTTATTTTTCTGTTCTGATTACTTAAATGTATCTAAATTATAATCTTATTGTTTACATTCTTACTCAAGTATCAGGTTCAAGTTCTCTTGTTTTTATAAAATCTTGAATTTTTTCCAATCCTACAATCATTGTTGGAATCTGATCAATATTAATATTAAACCTGTTCTTAATATCACCAGCCTCGTTATATTTTAGAAAGCATAAATAATGTTGTTTTCTAAAGTGTTTGATTTCAAGAGCAGTGTTTTTTCCCAAATAAACAGAATAGTTTGGTATCTGTGAGTTTTTAGTTTCAATTTCTGTAGAGATGTTTAAGTCAAATTTTTTTGGTTTTTTCTTAGGAGCGCAATCCTCATCATCTATTAATCTAGCTTAAAAAATAAATAAAAGAATTTAGTTTTCGTACAATAACAACTTAGTTTAAGCATTTGAAAATAACTATCAACTTAGATTTCTAAAATTTGGTAAGATAGAGAGAAAACGCAATAACTGAAAAACAACTTACCACAATCCATGTTGAAAATCAGCGGAGAACTAATGCACAAATGCAAATGTTGATGTGTCAGTAGCATAGGAGAGTTTTTATAGAAAATTTTCCTGAATTTTAATTATCAAGGTGAAAGTTAAAGTAGTGTAGGTTGCTCATAAATTAAGTACTTTCAACTATGTTACAAAAAACATGAGTGGGATTCTAGGTCATTTTAACGAATATTCTTCAAAGTTAATTTATTGTAATAAGCCATTTGCATAAAGGCGTTTAAAAAACATAAGTATCATTTAAGGTCAATTTATTAAATTTCCTCCAAAGTTAATTTATTCCGAATACTCCTGATCTATAACATTTTTTTCTCTATCATAACTCTTAAATTAAATGTTTCAAGAATAGAATTATTTTAAATCTAAAAAAAATGAGATACACACTATTATATTTTAATATATTTATTATGTTAAGCAACAAGTTACAAAATATTTAATATACAATGCAAATTTCTAATTTGTTACAAACAATGCAAATAAAAAACAATTTCATCATTGTCTAGTAGTTTGAAGTATCCAAATTTTGCTTCAAAATTTGTACAATCTACCAGTTCATTCCATGAAACACCTTTCGTTGCTAAAATACTCTCCACAACTGATTCAAACAAAGTCTTTTGAGAAGAATAAACATTGTATTTCTCTGCAGTATTATATTTTGTCAGTTGGCAGAAACCAAATCGCTTTTCATCTGTTTGATTATCATGTAGACACTTAACAATGTCTGTGTTCGACAATATAGTGAAATACATTATCTTCCCAGGCTCCGCAGAAGTTTTATGAAGTCGAGCATTTTCAGTGCACTCTAGAATATTATCATAGAGAGTATTGTGAATATACAAATACTCACATCTGGAGCAAGGATCCATAACAACATATCCGAATCTCTCCATGTCTAGCGATCATCTGAATTCGCTAGCTATGACGTTGTTATAATATCTTTCTTTTTTGATTTTCTAATATCGCCTGTCGATAAGATTTACATTGTTGATTGGAGGAGAGCAATGTTGAATGATTTATCAATTTAAATTGTTGATGCGCAAAACGTGTTACAATTCGTTCATTTTCGCAAACATTTGTTTCTGTTAATCTCGTAATAGGTAATCTTCTATTCACATGCCATAGAAAAAATAGACAGAAAAGTCCACATGAGCTGGTACGAGGATGTTGTAATATATGCGAATTCCATTCTATTTTAGAGGAATTTTGAGTAATAAATTTTTTAATGTTTCCTTTCGGAAATGTGCCATAAGAACAAAAAAAAATGCCATTGCGGTTGTTGTCAAAATAGATCGCTTGCCAATGTTCTCCCTTCTTCGTAGAAGGATGCGTGTTTACAATAAATGATCGATAATATGCTCGTGTTTCGGGCAATAGATCACTCGCAAACACTCCGCCAAACGTTCCTCTAATTTTAGGATCGCTGAGGGCTAAACTTAACAGTGTTTGTGTGTCCATAGTATTTAATAGTCAACAAATATATTTCTACTTTTGTCAATTTCAATTAACGATTGCATTTCCATGTAGACTATTAATGTAACAGTTTCCGATAGTTCTCTATCGAATTTCAGGTGAATCGATATTTCACCGCTTCTGGCTATATTCATAAATGGATCGCTAGCAGAAAAATCTTGCGTGAGATCGAACACATACAAGCAAGTATTCTCTTTATATTCTTCTAATGTGACATTAGTATTGTGTTGAGCGAGGTCTGTGAACAAACTTAAATAGTTTCGGGCATACAGATTATTTTGATAAGAAGGTGTATAGGCTGTCATAGGGATTTGAACTCCGTTCTCCGATAACGAAATATAATTCAGATTATAATGTTGGAAATTAAACGGATTCTTCTTCAAATCTCCATTGAATGCAGAATTGGATACTAATCCTAGAATCATACGCGAGGGAAGAATTCCATTCATTGCATTAGGAATTATAACACTCTTCAATCCTGAACTGAGTGTGAATGTCTTAGTCTCAATTCTCGTGAAAGGCATTTGCACCAGAGATTGTTCTAATGCTTTTTCGTGGCCAACTATAATTGAGCTCGATACATCGCATTTTCTGATAAACAGACTTATATTTTCGATGTGTAAGCGATAACTTCCAGTGTTAGCTAAGAGAGCAAATTCGTCCTTTGCTTTTAACAAACGAATTCGTATCGTTGTTCCGCTAATTAAAAGACGTGGTTGAGTTCCTAAGTCAATATGAAGCATTCCGCACATATCAAATAAATTGCCTTCTTTAACCCGTTTCCATCTCTGTTTTAATCCAGCATTCTTTCCAGTATCTCCCAAATTAGTGTCATCATATTCACCGACAGTATCCTTGCAGAACAAACCAGCACTCAAAAAATTCTGTTGAGAAGATTGGGGATGAAACAGAACACTTTGTATAAAAGATTTGTAAGGATAATTACTTTCCGAAGAGATATTACGATCGTTAAGCGAGATGTGGCATTCGGAAAACATAGTGTTTAGCAAATAATTAATCGGTCCGCATCGATCATTTTCTGTAAAATTTGTTCCATCAGCTTTCAAAATTTTCGCCTGAACATTCAAAAACACATGCGATAAATCGAAATATGCATCTCCTAACCCGGTAACAAGAAATTCAATTGTATTGCTATCCGAAATGGAAGCAATCGGATGTATTTCTACAAATGAAGATTGATCAATCGCCAGTTGAATAGGCGATGAAACGAAAAGATCTAGTTCGCTTTTTGTGCAGTAGCAATTTTCAATGTTTTAGAGCTCTGAAAATACGTCTGGTTTATTTGATTTCCTACGCTTCGAGTGTTGCTTTCTAATAGTTTTCTTCCTTTTAAGACCTTTTCCACTTAATTTGCGAATAACATCGCTTGTTATTTCGCGTCCTGTTTGGCGAAACTGATCTCTAGCAGAATTGCGAAGCGATTTTCCTTGTGATACATCTTCAATTATATTTCGACCAGATGACAATAAACGTTTTCCTAAATATTTTCCAGCTTGCATCATCAGCGGTAAAGCAAATCGGCGCAAGTTACTGAAAAAGCCATAACCTCTCTGAATGGGATAATGGGAAGAAAAGTAAGGGTCTGCATTGCCTGTTTGATTTAAATAATACGCAATACAATGTTCTGGTTGTAGCCTGTGACCGCGCTTCGACATGGTTGAAAGCAGATATGGAGATCGATGAGAATGTCATTGGATTTATATAAATTTCTTTCTGAAAGAGAGCACTAAGTTTGTTTTACCCGATATGAATTTAATAGGAGTACCGCTGCTAGTGCGCAATTGAATTTCAATAATATCAAAATATTGTTTTTTTACTCTGAAGTACAACGGCACAGAAAAATATTTAACAATCTGATCATTAGTTTCGTTTGCCACTGGGATAATTTTTAGAATAGATGTTGAGGAATCTCCTACCAAGGAAGGTGATACTATATCGCAGTATACATATATTTCTGTAATACCTGCGCGTAAATCCAAAGTATAATCAGATTTATAATCACCCTGACGAAATGTTCTTGCAGTAAATCCTAGCAAATCGCTAAGCTTTTCTGCAAAAGTGACTACGGTGTTTGGGGGAACGTGTAAACCCACCTTAGAATCAGGCAATAACTGTAATGCTATGAATTTGAATTCTTTGAATAAATCTTTAGCTTCACGATACATACCACTAGATATTTTGTATGTGGCAGTTCTATTCTCTTTACGAATACTCGGAAAAACTTTATAACTGATCACGCGAAATTTTTCATCTTTTAATGAAGTAGCAGGCTGTGTATAGGAAAATTGTGTTTTTGTTTGTTCTCCTCGTATTACGAAGCTGTTATTAGATATGTTTAATGCAGTCATTAATCGAGGACAGGAATTTCGTCTGAGTTCGATATTTACATGCGATGGCAGCGAAACTGTTACTTGGTTATTATTGCTTTCAATTTTAATATCATTTGATAACGATATTTCTTTTAATTTGTTATTTATCTGTTCTATTAAATCCCCATCTTCCAGTATTATATCATAGGTTTGGTCTACAATCGGTTCTCTTGCAATCAGTGTAATTTCCTGATTTCTAAAAACTTCTTTATTTGGAGAACGATAATAAATATAAGCAAGAAATCCTAGTGGACTATTAGGTGTTATATCGTCTTTTGTTGGATCTAGGCTCAACAACCTTAGCAACTGACTTCCTTTTTCAGCTGTTGTAATCCATTCCCATCCTCGTTTCAATTCAATTTTCAGTTTCTTTCTCTTTTCAATCAAAGTAAATTTTAGGGGAGGATCAATAAAATATTTTTTCATATTTGCCATTATTCCTTCTACAAAGTCTAAGTGATCTTCATTGTAGAGAGGAATACGAAATGTTGGTAGTAATGTTTCTATTTCTACATCAATTTCTCTCTGAATGATATAAGAATCGTTGTAACGAGACTGAATTGTAAAGTACTTTCCTGGAAGAGTAGCTTCGGCTAAGCAACATTCCCATTCTCCGATCAAAGTGATAGGTTTGGCTAATTTCGTTCGAAAATGATCTGGTGTATTGTTAGGAAAATATTTCATACTAGCATTTGAAGGTAGAAGAACATGAAAGTCATTCAGGATTTCAACCATTCTGCTTTAATCCAAGAATTAAATGAATCGTCGAAACCAACCCACTTCACCAAAAATTGTTGTGAAGCACCTTTCCCCTTAGTACGAATAATTTTTTCAATTGCCCAAAAATCCTTATCAGACTTATTTATTTTAACGAGTTCTTCGGTGTAAAATCTTCCTGTAATTTCCTTGCCGGAATGGTCTTGCAATGCATATGTAGGAGGGTTTGTTGGATAACGTTTGTAAATTCTAAACGTTTCTTCAGTCCATCCAGGAAGATAGCCTTTCTTAAAAACTTTCCTCGCTTTTGAAATCCTTACCACATCATTAACTGCAAAGCGAAACTTGACTGGAGAGTCTACATTGTACAAGGATTTATATAAGCGAGGCTCATCAGCTTGTGTGACTTTGGCTGGCGCCATTCCATGACTTCGATGAACTGAATGGTTGTAAGAATCAACTATCAACGGTAAAATGTCTAAATATTTATAAGAATTTCGATATGTGAAAACACGAAACATTTTATTTTGTAGTGTTCTGTGAGCTCTTTCCAAAATTGCACATTTTGCTTCACTTTTCGTTGAATAGTGATGGATATTATGTTTCTTGAACAGTGCACGAACTGTTTTATTGTGATACTCTTTCCCAAAATCTGTTTGAAGATTTCTTGGCTTTGCCTCTTTGAACACTTTGTTGAACACCTTAGCAATCGTATGGGCTTTCTTGTCTTTAATGGGAATTGCTCTTAAATATCTTGACATAACATCTATAATTGTTAGGAGGTATCGATAACCATTGTTAAAGCGTGATAGTTTTTGTAGATCTACCAAATCACTTTGCCACAACTCGTTCACTCCGTATGCAATTGTTTTCCGTCTTTGGAATTTATAGCGAACAGGAAAATGAAGTGTATAAGTATCTTCTCCAGAGAGAAATTTTCTAACGCGACTCTTCTTTACACCGCTAGCTTCTGACAGTCTCTTGACACCTCCAAACGAACCAGGTTCCTTTGGATCATAGTATAGTTTTTTTAATCTTTCCACCTCTCCCAGTTTATGAGAGAAGGAGAAGTTTTGTTGTCTCTCTCTCGTATTCCTATTTCCGACCAATTTGTCCATTTTTGAGCTTCAGGTGAAGTATCAGTATTCGAGAGTTTCAATAATCTTTCCGCTGTTGTCAATCTCTTTGAATTAGAGTTCTCAGCGATATTTGCGGTGTTTCTGGCGAGAAGCCTGGTTCTTTATATTGTGGGTTTACTTGTGAGAGAAGTAGATGATCTCGAACATATTTATTGTGAATCCAGTCTAATGGTATGTTCGTGTCTAAAATTCCCTGAAGAAGAGTATTGAATCCTCGAGGCGGTTGTCTAGGAACTTTTTCATTCCTCATTAAATAACTGAACAAATCAATTCCATTACTTCTGTATTCTGGTTTCCCCTCTTTTTCCAATTCGTTTCTATCGTTAAATGTGTAACTCACTTCTCTCAGTTTTTCTAAAATCGGTAAGATATACTTCTTTCTCGATTTCGGAACTGCATATGCTATGTATTTTGCAATCATATTCATTCTGGGAGGAACAGGTACAGACAGTTCTTCCTTCTGGGTTTCTAGTTCTTGTAATAATTCCTTCGGAATCTCAAACGGTTTTGGAGGAGGAGGAGGTTGCATTAAACGCTGATATTTCGGTATCCAGAGTGCTAATAGCTTAGCTTTCACATCATCGGGTGTTTCTTCTTCGTGCAATAGCTTTGAAATTTGATCTTCAACTCTTATTTCAGGCTTGTTCAGCTGATAGTATTCTGAAACAAGCTCTTTTGGAACTAATGCCATTTTTCTAGCCATTCTTAAATTCGTTTTCCTATAGCTTTTCCTATTACACCTCCGATAAGACTCAAAACACCTGGAAGGATGAGAGGTAAAAATCCTCCTCTTTGGTTAACAGTTAATATCTTGCGTTTTCGAGCGATAGAAATGTTTTTGTCGGCTAGCTGTCGAATGATTCGTTTATAACGACACAAATTTCGAACATTCAATCGGTTCGAGATACTCCCGTTTAATATGTTTTGACATATTTCACACAGTGTTTTTATCTGTTCGTTGGTGGCAGTCTTCAATATAGCATTTCGCTGTTTAGGACTCGCGGCGGATAAAATATGCAACAAATGTACATGTCGTTTAATTCTATTCATTTTTCTTCTGGCACATATACCCAATTTATACCGTTATGATCTGGAAAAATGGATTGTAGTAATCTTAATTCTTCATCCGTTGTTGGAAAGCAATCAACTAGTAAGAAGTGATATTTTTCCGATGTTGCCTTTTTATAGGCTTCCATAAAAAATTTGGAACGATTAGGAAACACTTGTCTTCCAAAACAAGCGATTTGCGACTGATCTCTGTTGTTTCGGAAAAGTATTATATAGTGAGCATTCAAACTAATATCCCTAGCAATTCTAATGCGGGGAAAAAGGTTTTGTGTTATTAAAATTATGCTGAAATTTTTATGATGAGATCCAACAGTAAACATTTGCGATATCTCAGGTGTTAAATTGTTCATAAGATCATCAAGAATCAAAATGTTCATCTTCTGTTGGCAAACCTGCTATGAATTTAATATTTCTTTCTTCGTGAAACCAGGGTTGAAAGATTTTATAACACCATACAACTTTTTTTTATCGGTGCTTCGTATATTTGCTCAGAAACAATTTTCCGCACTAAATGAGTTTTTCCGCTTTGACTGGGACCATTAATGATCATCGACGATGGAAATTTAAGTCGAAGCAACATGATCGGTAACAGGTCAACACATTTCGCAATTTTTTCTAAATTCTTTTTCTGTTAATTGAACTCCCACAATCTCAGGAATTGGATTCAATGTTTGGTTGGAGAAAAAATATCGCAAATCGAATATCTGTTCTTTATTTTTGAAGCAGATATGAAGAAAAATTTTTCTTCCTATATGCTTAGAAACGAAGCACGATGTGTTTGTGATATTCACTTTTTGAGATAGATCCGATGGTGTTTGCGCTTGCAAATAAATCAGAAAAATTATGTATTCTACAATTATAACACTTAGTAATATCACTGCATTAGATAAAATTTGTTTCGACATCTTTGTCTTTCGAAGCCGGCATTGAGAAACGAAATAATTTTGCTCCAAAAGTTTCATATACTTTTTCCACTTTATTCCGAAAACCAAAAATACGCTGTTTATATACTTTCTCGCAATTAAGTAAAAAATAAAAAATGAATAACAAAAAAATTTTAAAAAATAATTAAGGAAAATGTTCTGAAAAGAACAAAACCTATTCTTTAAAAATATAGGATGTAAATAGATTATATATTCCTAAATATCATTTTTTTTATCTACATGGGTAACAATTATATATTTCTTTTGGAGAGTCTCTGGGGTTCGAACCTGTGATCTCTGTGCTTACTTAAAAAGAATCGATAGTTTAGAATCTTGCTTGTATTATGATTCTAAGCCATCGATTCTTGTTCAGAAAACGTATATAAAAGTTTTTATCTTACAATAAAACTTTTTCTTAAGTTTGCCACGCATTAAATTCATCTTCGTTGCATTTAATTTCTAGGTTAAGATTATCCCACTCGCACTTGTTTTTGAGAATTGAGTCAGTCTTGAATAATCATCAGAATTTTGGGCGTCGTAGCTATAATACAACATTTTTTCATCTTTAATGGAAGAGATGTGAAACCTAATAAGGAGTGTAGAAAAAACTCCTACTGTCGACCAACGTATTATCTTCCCACATAATCTTAACTAATTCGGATTCCAACTTCGCAAAAGTTTACAACTCGAAGTAGGCGTCATACTTCGACAGCGCATTTTTCCTCTCTAATGGAAGATACACGAGATTTAGTAATGTGGGTAGAAAAACCCACACTTTCGCGCATTTAAGTAAAATGTGTTTCATTTCCATCAGACAGTGTTATGGAGGATACTCAAGATTCGTTCAACAGAAGTTTAAGAGCAAGATATAGAAACTCTAATCCGATAACTGTTCCAAGACATCCGAACACAGAGTCGAGAGCTGAATTGATCGCACGACTATTTAGAATTTACAATCAAAACATGGATCCAAATATGCCTCCACAACGGCGCGGAGGCTAGGTAAGTGAAATTTTTTCCGATAAATATTTTAATTATTATTTATACTACTATATGATTAAGTTGAAGAGTTTTGCTTACTAAATCAAGTTGAAGAGTTTTGCTTA
>JAPDSC010102668.1:197-11275 GCA_026290005.1 Latrodectus geometricus | reverse complement strand
ATTCACTTCACTCCGGACTATTCTACTTCGGAAGCTACCAATATGCTCTTCTACGTAGATACGTCAGATACAGCGGACAGAAAACCCTTGAAGTATGATGGGACTTTGGTTGACGCGACTAAAATAACTGAATTTTTTGAAAAATTAGGAACGAACGACGAGTTTAATCAAGGATTCAAAGAAAGATGCAAGCTTACTCAAAATAGCAAAATTGTCACTATATGGATACCATTAAAATACGTATTTGATTTCTTCAATGAATACAAAAAGGTCATTACAGGTTTCCAAGTCAAGTTTGAGTTTCAAAGAAATCACAGTCAGAATATGCTGTATACAGATGAGCAAAATAAGGACTACAAGGTAATAGTGGAAGATTTATCGCTTTGGCTTCCTTATGTCAGATTCAAGAATTCAGCTGCTGCAAAATTTAACGAACTAAGGTTATCGGATAAGCCTGTGGAAATAAACTGGAACCAACACAGCATTGTCAAGTCGAATATTTTCTTAAAGAATTCAAGCGGGTCTTACTCCATAAATGCTACTTCAGATGAAGTATTATCCTTGTACGTCATACCTCAATACACTGAAAGATATGAAAATGCGAAACATAACAACATGTTATTCGACAACTTAGATATGACGGAATGTTGGCTGATGGTTAATAATGTAAGGGTTCCAACTGTAAGTTACATGATGGATTTTGAGAAAGGTGATTACAATCGGCTGTACACAGCTCTTTTGGAAGCTGGACTCAACACCATTAATTCAGAAACGGGATGCATGGTCAATTATTCCAATTTCGGTAAATTATACCCAATCATTTGCTTCAATCTAGCTCACCATGAAAATTATACAGACACGAATAACCTGACTATAGAGTTCAACTGGAGGTTGAGGAACAACACCACCAAAAATTATGTTTTCTACTTCATCTTACGAGAGCGCAAGAAATGCTACTTGAACATAAAGAACCAAGATATCACCATGATCAAAACATTAAAGTTATAAATGTAGTATCGTATTTTAATTTTAATAGTCGGAAGACTATTGAAATTAATTGTATTAAAATAAAGAAATGACAGCATATTATCCACTTTTTGAGGAAGAACTTAAAGAAGGACCTCCTGGTATTCCAGGAATAGGCTTTAAACTGACACACGATGGTAATTATGATATGGAAGAAAAGATATTGAGGAATGCTGGAGAGCCTACGGAAAATAATGACGTCACAACAAAATATTACGTAGACAGATGTAGGAAGAATCTGAGGTCGTCCATTCGAGATTTGTCCAACAAAAGCTTAATTGTTTCGGAAAATGATCAGCAGTACGACGCAAAAGGAAAAAGAATTAGCAATCTTTTAAATCCGGTTGAGCAGTCCGATTCTGCAACTAGGGATTATGTAGATACAGTGGTTGATCTGTTGAAAAGCAAAAGTTTACTGCACTCACCTCAAGGAAATTTTGATGCGAAAGGTAAAACGATAAATAATATAAAGGATCCAGAGTCTGAGAAAAATGCTGTGAATAGGCGATATTTTGAAAATAATGCTTTAACACTCCATGGAGAGGCTTATAATGCCAAAAATAGATCAATCGCACATCTTGCGGATCCGAGCGCTAGTCACGATAGTGTTAATAAACATTATGTTGATACTAATGCTTTGATTTTAAAAGACGATCATTATGATGCTAACAATAAAATAGTGTCAAATGTGAAAGAACCTGTAAATGCAAACGATGTTGTTACTAAGAAATATCTTGATTATTACTGCATTCTATGGAATAAAATTAATAAAAATTATTATGCTCACAACCAAAGAATTTCAGGTGTGAAAAGACCTCAATATGATACAGATTGTGCTAATAAATACTATGTTGATACTAAGACATTCTGTGCTTCCACAGATCGAGGAGTAGAGTTTATAGGTAATGGTTTTAAAACTTTCCCGTTCAATACATTTACTTCAAAGCTTTTGGACTCAAACTTAAAACTACCACATGATATGTATATGAAGGTAATAATTTTCTTAGCCTGTGATAACATGAATGAGAAACCAAAGATACGATTAGAGAAAGGTAAAGAGGTCCTTCTCGATAAGGAAATACGTGTCAATGAAGAATCAATCATTTTATTTGTGTATGGGAAACAGAATGATGTTTTAACTTTATCAGTACTGACAGGAGGACAATGTAAGTTAAAACCCTATTTACACATCGAAAAGTTAGAATTTTTTTAGCTCCATAAATAAATGGAAAAACTTAATTCTTTACATATTAGAACTTATAAAGAACTGGACCGGGAATACCTGATTTCTGAAGTTGCGGTCCACACTGATAAAATTTTAATTCGTTTAGAGAATGGGTCACTTATTCACATACCTACAGGTACATTGAATACAGAGGAGATAGAATCATTAAAAAAGAGACAAATCAAAGCTATGAGTGTAGATAAGTACCTAATTTTTCGCATTTAAAGAAATGAAAATTTTTTCTTATATAATAAACGCAAAATGGAATTATTAAATAAATTAAACGCACTCAGTTCATTTGAAGATGGAGCAGAAAGAAAGGCTTTCAAGAAAATGAGGGAACTCAACATCCATGAAAAATATCCTGTTACTGAAGTTAAACAGATAACCACAAGATATGGAAATAGAATAGTTGTAGAATTGGCTAATTGTCTTGTATCTTTACCGCAAAGATGTGATAAAATGGCGTCAGATTATTTAAAACTCAATGATTTGAAACCTCTTTTCTTTGTGTATTTAGGAAGTAAAGATGTCGGGAAGTCTCAACCAGCGCAAATGTTTCAGTTCGAACAGTGATTTTAATGGTTTAAAAATCATTAAAATCTAAAGAAGTTTGTTCAGTTTAGATAAAATATCACACCCCATTTTTCGAACATTTTTGTTCTTCTCTTCATGCAATATTTGATGCATTTGAATAACATATTTTAAAATTAAGGAATGAATTTCTTGATATTTATAAGTTTCTTCTTCTTCTATGCATAAGAATAACTTTTGACATACTCTTGCCAGACTAGTCATTCTACAGTTCACAGACCCGTAGAGTGCTATCATGTCACCTAATAAGTCGTATATATTTTCCATCTCTGTTTATTTACATACTAACGAGTTTTCTTTAAATGAATAAAAAGAGGAAGCGGTTCGAGAATGAGATCAGCTGCGGCCTTGAAAAAGAGAGCTCGTAAGAGAAACGTGTTTTCTTTTCTTTTTCCTGTTACGTCAATAGTTAAAAAAAAAAAAACCAACTGACGTAAGAGATTTTAATTCTAACTATCACTGGATGGCAGCACGAACTGGACTCGGAATCTGGTATTGAAAATTTTTCGCCTCTTTTCGTTTTGATTTCTGAAGTATTTTTGACGATATTTTTCGGTCAGATAAATTGCAGTTTTTGATATTTTAAAGATTTTTCACATTCTAAGAGAGAAAGGACTTGTTTAAAGCTATATTTTAGCGTCTTTTTGACTTCGGTGACATGTATATATTAATTAGATGTTCTCTCTCTGTCGGGTACCCAGTAGCTCCGTGGCAAAGTCTAAGCTTAGCAACCGTGAGATCGCGGTTTCGATCCCCAGCCTCGGCTTGGTAGCAGCTTTCGCGAATAGTGTAATGCTATTTTTACTATTTGTGTAATGCTATTTGCGTTAAGCTCACTTATGGATCAACCACGGAGCGAAACATCAGTGGTGGGTTGAGACTTGTGGTCTCTATGTCCATTTAGATGTTGTGTTTGTGTTGTCTTGTGTTGTCCTTACTATGTATAAGTTGAGGCCCCGTTGCCGGGTCAGTGATACCGGAATTCCGGTTCTAGAATTCGTAAACAGCTGTTGGAACTGGACTTCTGGTATCACTGACCTGGTGGGCCGTTTTGCTATTTTTTTCAAGATTTTTTTAACGCTGCGAGTATAATAATGCCATTATTTTTTCACACAAAAAGGGGGTGCTCTCCTAAGGGGGTACCCTGGCGTCTCAGCGACTTTTCAGATAATTTTTAAGAGCTTTTTTAAATTGGGTTTTATAGAATTCGTACTTTTATAAAAGAGGGCGGAGTTTTCTTATACCAGTGGGTGCGGTTAAAAAATAGAGCCATTGATTTTAAAAGTGGAATGGACGGTTTTGCAACCATTGTTTTAAAAAGTAGGTGTAGATTTTATGGGGGCTTTTTAGACCATTGTTTTAAAAAGTGGGTGGAAATTTAATGGGACTTTTTTACTTTGGGGTTGGAGGCCATTGTTTCTAAAAGGGTGTGGAAATTTAATGGAGGGGTTAGGGACCATTGTTTTTTGAAAAGGGGTTGAAATTTAATGGGTGGCGTTCACACCATTGATTCTAAAAGGGGGTTGGAAATTTAATGGGTGGGTTGGAGGCCATTGTTTCTAAAAGTGGGTGGAGATTTTAATGGATGGGTTAGGGACCATTGTTTTTTGAAAAGGGGTTGGAATTTAATGGGTGGCTTTCACACCATTGATTCTAAAAGGGGGTTGGAAATTTAATGGAGGGGTTGGAGGCCATTGTTTCTAAAAGTGGGTGGAGATTTTTATGGGTGGGTTGGAGGCCATTGTTTCTAAAAGTGGGTGGAGATTTTATGGGTGGTTTTTATGGTCTAAACGTCGCTGGTCCAGCTCCGGCAAACACACACTACTGTTGTAGTAATGTTGTTTAACATTGAAATTCGTTTAAGTGGAATAGTTTTGAAATTGAAAATATGTTAGGATAGTTATCAGTTTATATTTGTTGTCGATTTAGTTCTTTCATTCCGAAAATTTGGAGGTTTCGTATGATTGTTTGAATTATTAATTGCTAATTTGATTCGTAAATTGAGTATAGTATTTGTGTGAGGATTTGTTGAAAATTGATATTTGTTTGAAATAATTTGTTGGAGTTTCAAGGATTCAAAGTGTCTGTTTGAATTTCTTTGGTTATGATGTGTTATTGTTTGTTCAACTATTTAGAGTGATTTACAGATTAATGTGTATTTTATTAATGTAAGTTTGTTTGCAATACTTGTATCTAGAATGGCAGATAAAAAAGAATTAGAGAAGTTTAAAAAACAGCGCACCGCACATAGAAGTCAGCTTACAAGATTAATTTCGAAAATAGAAAATCGTTTGAGTGAATCAAATGTTGAGGTCGATGAATTAGAAAGTTTCGTAGTACAATTGCAATGTAAAGACGAACAGCTCAAAGCTGTTGATAGTAAAATCGAAGATTTCGTTGAGACTACTGAAATTGAATCGGAAATTGAGCAGATTGATAAATATAATGAAATTATTATTTTCAACTCTATAAAATTAAAAAATAAAATAAAATTGTTGCAAACCGCAGTTAAAGATGAAAATACAAATGTCCCACTCGTAACAAATAATAGTAATGGTAGATCAAACATAAATTCCAAATTGCCTTAATTGAAATTGCAAACTTATTTCGGAGAGCCTTCTGAATATTTAAACTTCTGGAATCAATTCGAAAATTCGATTGACAATAATCCTGCCCTGTCAGATGTTGAAAAGTTTTCTTATTTGTTTGGTTGTCTAGGAGGAGAAGCTCTCTCTTGTATCAAAGGTTTCGCTATTACTGCGGAAAACTACAAATCAGCTGTAAAATTAATTAAAGACACTTTTGGTCAAAAGGATGTGTTGATTAATGCCCATGTATCTAAATTGTTAAACATGAAACCGTTAAAGCATATTTCTAACTTACATGAGTTGAGAAATTTATATTTTAAATGTCAAACTCAAATTCGTTCACTTGAGAGTTTAGGGGTAAAATCAGAAAACTATAGTGTAATGCTTTGCGCGATAATTTTAAAACTTTTCCCCAGTGATCTTGCTTTAGAGTTTAGCAAAAATCAGATTTCGAGTAGTAATCATAATTTAGAGGAATTAATGGATTTTCTGCATAGGACAATTATTGCACGAGAGAGAACTTTTCGTATACACTCTCCTGTCCCCCCTCCCAAGGAGCCACTTAACCAGACTGAGCGACCCAATCGTAGAAACTTCGGCGCTCCCAAAAGCAATAAATATTCCTCGCTCATGAGCTGCTGACTAGTGCCAGTGCAAACACTTGCATCTTTTGCGGTCAAGGTCACTTGAGCCATCTCTGTGAAAATTCGAACGCTCAAAAAAAGAGAGATAAACTTATAAGAGACAAAAGATGCTTGTTATGTTGCAATTTAAATTGCTATTTAAAAGTTTGTAAGGGAGCCTGTTGTTCTTTCTGTAATGGAAAGCACGCACGCGCAATATGTTTTAAATTAGAAAATTCCAAAAGGCAAAAAATCGAGCACGACACAAATACAAAATCTAATGAGATCGTTTCTACCTCTTCAAATTTTATGAGGAATAATAGAACAGGAATTTTATTGCAATGTGTGAAGGTGGAAATAGTAGGCAAAGAGTTGTCAGATTTTGGGTTTTGTATTTTTGACAACGGTAGTGAAAGAACATTTGTGAAAAAAAGTGTTTCGAAAAAATTGAGATTAAAGGTCGTGGGTTTAGAGAAATTGAATATTTATAGTTTTGGCGCTAAGATTCCTAGGCTGCAGGTCTGTCGCAGAGTAGAGTTGAAGTTGCGAAATGTTTTGAATGGACATGAGGTGGTGATTGAGGCTTTAGAAATTGAGGAAATATCGAAAGCTGCAATAAATTTTCCAGATCTAAGTGCTCATGCTGAGATGGAGAAAAAGGGATATCATTTGACATTTAATGTTCGAGAATTGTCTAGTAACTGTCAAATTTCAGTGTTGTTGGGATCAGATTTTTATTGGGAGTTGGTCAAAGGATTTGAAAGGTTAAATGCATCATTGGTAGCTGTTAACACTGAACTTGGATGGTCGTTGCAGGGGAAATGTAATAAAGTGAGTGAATCCGCTTTAGTAAACTTAGTTCAAAGTGATCTAAAGGTTGACTCAGCTGAACTGACACGGTTTTGGGAACTAGAAAACTTGGGCATTGAAAAAATAGAGGCAAATTGCTTGAGTGTGAAAGAACAGGAAATATTGCAAACATTTAATGATAGTATTAGATTTGTTGATGGGAGATATTGTGTTAAATTACCTTGGAAGGCAGAGATGAAAGAAAAATTGGTTGATAATAGAGAATGTGCTCGTAAACGTTTTGGGTCTTTAGTGAAGAGATTTCGTAGAAACTTGTCTTTTTATGAGGATTATAAGAAGGTAATAGATGGGTATCTCGAGGAAGGTGTTGTTGAGAGGTCGTCGTGTGATGCGGAATTACCGAGTCAAGAACCATCGTTTTACTTACCTCATCATGCGGTCATTCGAGAAGATAAATCAACTACTCGTCTTCGATTTGTATTTGACGGATCATCTCATGAAGAAAATGAGTTATCTATTAACGACTGCCTATATAAGGAACCTTTCGTCATCAAGTTAAAGTGCCTATTTCAAGAAATTTGGAGCAACAATCTAGACTGGGATGATACACTTCTACAATCACTGTATTACAAATGGCAGACGTGGTGCAATGAACTGAAGACCTTAGACTCACTTCAGATTCCTAGATACTATTTTTCAAATTTGAATTGTAAATTTATATCATTTGAAATTCATTCTTTTTCAGATTCATCTATGTTAGCTTATGGAGCTGTGCTGTATCTTAGAGCCATATCAACTGATGGTAATATTTTTGTTAGTTTTATCTGTTGCAAGAGTCGTGTAGCTCCATTAAAAGGCCTTACATTGCCTAGACATGAATTAATGGGAGCTCTTTTGTCCTCACGATTAACCCATCAAGTAGGTAAATGCTTCAATAAGTGTAATGTATCTTCTTTTTTCTGGACTGACTCTACTATAACTTTATGTTGGATTCAAAGTAATTCTACTAAGTTTAAAACTTTTGTTAAAAACAGAGTGGAAGAAATCCAACATTTAACAGATCGTAATAACGGGGCTTACTGCCCTGGAAAGGAAAACCCAGCAGACATCCTTTCTAGAGGCATTTCTGGCTGTGATTTAGCGGAAAATGTCTTATGGTGGAAAGGACCCCTTTGGTTAAATCAACCCCGTGAATTTTGGCCTTGCAAACCTCAAATTGTAAATCCCTCTGAGGATTTAGAATTACGAAAGGAATGTGGAAATATAAGTCAAAACGAATGTATTATTAAAGATGCTCAATTCATTTTTGATTTAAATAATTATAGTAGCCTTACAAGAATTTTAAAAATTACTGTATTGGTCAAAAGATTCGTGAGTAAACTGAAGAAGCAGCAGGTTAAAATGGGACCCTATACTGCTATTGAACTTATTCGTGCAGAATTAGAATGGATTAAATATGAACAAAGGCTTGTCTACTCTTCCGAATTAGAATGTCTTGAAAAGGGTAAACTGATTCCAAAGGAATCTTCTCTTTTTAAATTAGCCCCATTTTGTGATGAAAACCATGTTTTGCGTGTGAGAGGTAGACTCGAAGAAAGTAGTTTGTCAGACGATGAAATTCATCCAATTATTCTACCCAGACATTCCAGGTTTACTAAATTGTTAATTTTAAGAGAACATAACAAAATTTGTCATAGTGGGGTGTCAGCAACTCTTGCTCAAATTAGAAACAAATATTGGATTCCAAAGGGTAGACAAGTGGTGAAAGGTGTTTTGAAATCATGTTTGATATGTAATAGATATTCTGTCAAGCCTGCTAAACAAATAACTGCTCAATTACCTAAAACTAGAGTACTTGAAAGTCCCCCATTTACAGTGTCAGGAATTGATTTCACTGGTCCAGTTTTTATTCGTTCGGGGAACACTCAACAAAAATCCTATATAGCTTTATTCACATGTGGGGTCACGAGAGCCTTGCACATAGAATTGATAACTGACATGTCTGTTAAAAGCTTTATTTTGTCTTTAAGACGGTTTTTGGCAAGAAAGGGAAATTGTAGGGTCATCATTTCAGACAATGCTAAGAGTTTTAGAACTGTAGATAACATTTTGAGGGATTTTTCTCAAATTTTGAATAATCCGGATTTAAAAAACTTTGTTGCAGTGCATAACATCACCTGGCAATTTATTGCTCCTCATGCCCCATGGTGGGGTGGTTTTTATGAGCGGCTCATGAGGAGTGTCAAGGAGCCTTTGAAGAAAATATTAGGTAAGGCTTGTCTTAATTTTGAGGAAATGATGACTGTCCTAGCTGAAATTGAACTAGTATTAAATCATAGACCACTTACTTATGTAAGTAATGATTTGGAGGAACCGCAGCCTCTTACCCCAGCCCATTTTTTGTTTCCTGGTGTTGAAAATGTTAAGTATCCAGGGCATTTTATTGAGATATTTGCCAATCCACCTTCCACGAAGGAAGGTTTGACTCGTCGAAGGTTATATCAGACTAACCTCGTACGTCGGCTCTGGGTTAAATGGAAACAAAATTACTTAATGCAGTTGAAAAATGCGCATAATTTTATACATCCAGTACCAGAAAATAATCTAAAAATAGGAGACGTCGTTTTGATTGAAGGTACTCCTAAATCCAAATTATTATGGCCTCTTGGCATCATCGAAGAGGTGTTTGTGGGGCGTGATGGACATGTACGTTCTTGCCTTGTCCGAACAACTAAAGGTCGCTACAAACGACCAATCCAGTTAATTTACCCACTTGAAATAAATTGATCTCTATCATCTTTATTAAATAGTGTCTTATGTATTTTGTATATATTTGTATGTTCATAATTATGTATGTGATTTAAAAATTTTTGTATTATATTGTTTGTTGTTAATATCAATTAGTGTACTCTTAACAGAGATCAAGTGGGGTGTGTTGCGAATTCACTGGCAATGTTTCCGCTACACATGTACTTGAGAGAACTGAAGTGGACTCAAGTGGTATATAAGTGAGAATCACAGACTAAGATCCTAGTCTGTGGAGAGAATGTAACGAGCGAGTGTGCGCTCCAAACTTATTTTCAGATATTTTTGTGAACCGTGTTTGTAATGTGTCGTTTTGTTGATTAATGTTTGTAAATAAATGTGTGTGTGTGTGTTCGTTAACAATAGAAGTTTTAATTTCACAAATCTCACATACTTCAGAAGCAACATTTGATTCGACTACTGAATTAGAAGATTCGTAAACACCGACTATTAAGCCGTAACTCTATAAGTATCAGTGGGGCATAAGTGTGAAGCAAAACATGCCCCCAGACCACATTACATCGTCTCCACTAGCCTGAATTCAATCAGTCAGCATTTGATTATCCCAGTCAAATTAGAAATGTTTTGTAATTTTGGGTCGAGAACGAAAGCACTCAAGCTGATGTCTGCTTTTGTAAGCCATCCTTACCAAGGTACAGCAAGTAGTGTATTCAGAGGAGTTATTTCATTATCAAGTGCTGTCTACGGTAAGTTGATGAGTCGTAATGTTTCTCTTTGCATGAATAATATAACTCCCATACCAATCCTAATAAATCCTTTAAATTATCGCTCGGGAAAAACAAGAAAAACGTTCAGTCTAAGAAATACCTAGTCCTCTTCGACAAGAACTAACTATTATCCTTCGCTAGCAGTCGAGGATAATTTTTTTTCTCTCGTGACATTCAAATTACTAACAGTTGACAGGTTGTGATCAGGGCTTTATATGGGTATCAACTGTTAAGTGATTCCCTAATATGTATTATTTGCTAGGCAAATACATTTGTAATCTTGGGTGCTCCTAATAAACTGGCCACTCAGTATAAGCTGGTGAACAATAATTAGAGTGAGATTCAAAATCCTGAAGAGTTAACTTAAAAGACTTATAAAAGTAATCAACTATGAAGAAGTTCTAAGTATAAAATATTATCAAACTGTCATATCTCCCACACACAAACGAATAAAACATTTTATTATCCCCATTATGGCTGATATTCATACATCTGCATAAGATCTAAGAAAAAAAATCTATACATAGTAATGATATACGCAATTTAGATCGATATTTATTGCGATTCAAATTTTTATTTGCACAATAAAATTATCTTATGATTCTGTTCAACATTCCTCCCCTTTTTTTGTATCATCCCGTTATCGAAGTAAGTTTTACACTGTTAATATACAAAATGT
>JAPDSC010102649.1:0-10088 GCA_026290005.1 Latrodectus geometricus | reverse complement strand
TATATATATATATATATATATATATATATATATATATATATATATAATGGCGGCGAGTAGCGTTGCCCACATCACATCACCACAAACCCGCTTATAGGGCGGGCCACATTCATCCATCATCTCAGAAGAAGAAAGGACAAAGATACACAGAGAGAAAGAAAACGTCCATGTCCAAACCGGGATTCGAACCCGAGTCTCTCAGCCATTGGCCGGCTTGTTAGATTATATTAAGAAATTTATTATTTTAGATAAATGCTATAATATTTTAAGTTTCGGGGTAAAATAAAAGGATTTTATTTTCTAAAAACAAATTTTTACCTTACAGCGCTCAGGAATTTAAGTGAAACATTAATTTTAGAATTTTAAATATAATAACTCTAATCATAGAAATCATTCTTTATTGATGAAATTTTTTAATGCACGCTGTTTCTTATATTTATGCAGTGGAAAATACTACACTTTATATATCAAATTCTAGTGAATCTTTATTTTCTATAATCATAGAAAACTTTAATCTTTATATTTTATATTTGAAATAATCTTTAAATATGTAACACTTGTCTTCAATTCAAGACAGTGTTAAACAAGAAAATATATCGGCATTAAAAGAGTTAAACTAAACATTTTTCGTGAATTTTAATATAAAATTTTATAAATAACTCCTTGATACATCTGAGGATTACAGCACCATTCCAGTTGAAGATCGACAAATCAACATACTGCGCCATTCTAGTTGCATCACTAGCTATCATATTAATAGCATCGCGACATTTTAGTGCAATCGGTGTATCAGCATATTTTTATATGCCAATAACAATCCGGCTTACCAACATATCTTGACATTTGGCAACACTGAGTACCATTGGTGTCAGATGAAAGAAGAAAACATTACTTTAAAATATTTAAAATTAAAATAAACCATCTTTATTAATCTACTCATTTTGTTTAATTGATGTTTTGAAAAAAGTATACCCGTCTATTTCAATAAAATCCTTTTGTTTGCCCGAAGTTGAACTGAAAAAACTGCAAGAATGGTTACATTTGAACGTTGGTATCTATGTAATTTAAAATATAGCCCATGTTTCATTTCAAAAGAATGGTTAAATCTTTAATCAATTTAAACCTTAATTAATGTGTCTATTTGACATCTTATCAAGTTACTATGTCGCGACATAATTAACTTACACGATTTATATTTTCTCTCCCAAGTAGTTCGTCAACACCTTTTAAAATTGTCATATTTATGGGTAACTGGATGGAGAAAAAATATGTACGATATCGGATTCCCCCATCTTTCTATATTACCACATATTTTTTTCAAATAGCGATATTTAATTGTTGAAGCTTTCTGCCCCCCCCCCTCTGCAGAATAAAGCATATTGGACGAAGCTAAATGTGTGACAAATATCACAATAAATACCGCTATTCTTCCAAATTGCAATATTTTTCCAAAAGCTAGCTACAGGTTTTCCAATGAAAGTCACGGCCTGCTTATATAACATTAACTTCGAAGACAATCCTATGAGTAATATTGAACCTAACTTCAATATACTAGGGGACCGTATATAAAATAGTATTTCATATTTTTTCTAAAAAAAATACCAAGTTAACATAAAATTAACTCTATAAGAATTGATTTATTGCAAAATTTATTAATTTGCGATTAAAAATAGAGAAAATGCAAATAGTTGATGATTTTTCATTTTATATTTTTCTCTATATGTTATGAAATAAAATAAAAAAATAATTGTTTATTTTTAAAAAATTAATATATTATTTTTAAAAAATTCAATGAAAGTTCTATTTAATTAACTGTTAATTAGTTTTTGGTTAAAAAATTCCATTTGAGGAAGATACTCAGTTATATTTTCCCTGACATGTACCCAGTTCCGTTTTCTGACTTTCCCTACTATATAATCATGCTCTGATTATATTTTAATAATTTTTATTATCATTCTAATCTTGATGTTTAAATATTTACGTTCTGAAAATTGAATTCCAACGACAAGCAAGACTTCCATTTTGAGTATAATTTTCAGGTATAGATACCACATATGCGAATCTCTAAACCTTTATTCAAAACTGTTCCCACTATAAACCTGTATTTCCAAGAAAAACCCTCCCATAGAACCTTCAAAAATTCCATAGTCGGCACCAAAAAACATCAGTTGATAAACCTATAATTTAAATTCTTGCAGACGATTTCGTTTTCTAACTATAACCGCATTTTAAAAAGGAACAACAAAAATAAATTATCATTGTCGTGTTGTGTTCTGTATTTATTTTTCAAATACCGTCAATTTATTCATTTTTTTTATTCGGCCCCGGATATTATTTCAAAAGAAACTACGAAATAAATACCTAAGAAAAGTCAGTGTTTATGGCAACTGTTTCGTCTCGTCTTTTAAAAAATTTCCTTCATTTTACTCGAAATTATTTGAAAAAACAGTGAATAAAATAAAAATAGTTTGTTAAAAACAGGGGAATGGGTTTTCTTTCTTTTTTTATTTCCGGGAAAAGGGTTGGAAATAAGACCTTGGAAATGCTTTCGAAACAAAAAGAATTTTCCGTATTCGTTCATTTTTTTTTTTTTTTTTTTATTATCGAATTTGCGATTCACCTGCATAAAATCAACTGCCTGGCTAAAAAAATATTTGTAAAATAGGTTTTAATTACAAGCTTGTTTTTAATATATGGTGACATATTTTACCAATTTATCTTATGTCAAATACGCGACCTTGGAAAAAATAACTATTTCACGCAAAAGAAATTAAATTCTGTTTGCTTTCAAGTTCTATTACAACTAAAAAAAATATTTTTTGATTGGAATGTAGGTAAATACGATTAAGGATTCACTGTTACCTCTTGTTAAGACCATGTGTGGAGCTTATGGTTGGTAAGTTCGTATCTCTTGATAAATGAAAGATATAGACACAATTGTTTGACTATGTTACGCATAACTATATACAATTTAACAGTTACCAAGGATGAATTCAACAGTCTTCGCGGAAAAATTCCGTAATTATCACAGATAAATTCAACAGTTATAATCTAATAAGGTCAGCAAGTAAATAATGAAACATTAAATTCACGGATCAGTTTTTTTTTTCTATAAGAAAAAACAAAAGTTGTGTGAAAAAACTTTTATTCTATTTTTGTTTATCTTTTTTATATAAAAATAATCTTTTTGATAATTATGATAATCAATTTGATGTATTTTTTTCAAGAAATGGCTATATATACTAATCCATGGTAGTAGCTCTATTATTATTCTATCACCGTAAATCTTAAGAACCATTTAAAAAATACGAGGCAAAAAATACATTTTATTGCTGAGAAATCATTTCTTGGCGACTGGTGAATCAAAGCGGAACCGGCGATGACATAACAAATATTTAAAATACACTCTTTTCGTTGCTTATTAATGTTATTATATTTGAAACTATAAGTTTATAAAACCTGATGAAATTATTTGTATAATATGTGTGAGTTTCTTAAGTATTAAAAAGCTATTACCTTTTTAATATATGATGTCGTTTTTTAAAAAATCTGCATTTTTTGTCTTGAAGATTTGTTAAGTGTACTTTTTGGGCCAGAAGAAATAAATTATGGTCTTAATCTAGAATACCATACACATAAATTTAAACTAACTCAACAGCTGGATCACTCATAAGGAAAGGCAGTTCATGAATATGCTAGAGAATCCGATAAAAAATTATTTGTAGAGAAAGTTATAGATTAAAAAAAATATTAATTATATCCTTAATTACCATCAAAAAATTTATCTGAATGTATATATATTTTACGACAGGACATAGAATTAGTATGCATTCTCAAAGAGTACTCAAAGAACTATTGAAAAAAACTATTTCAAAGAAATTAAAATAAACATCCATAAACTATTGTACCAAAAAAAAAAAAAAAAAAATTAAAAGAAACTAGCCGTGAAATTTTTTTGATTCAAGATTGAAACTTGAGTTGTGTAAATATTTTACATTAAAATGGAATATGCAGAGGAAAATTTTTACAAAACCAAAATTCCAATTCATTGTTTCTCATTATAATAATGGCTTGAATGTAAGTTCAGAGACGACATTTTACATAAAAATGCTATTTAGTTTTCAACTATAAATTATTTACAAAATTTTTTAAATTAATTGCATTTCATTTGTTAAAATAGTATAAACGTCTTGAAAATATTTTGTTCAATCCAAATAGCAAATTACAGAATATAATTTTATTTAAAACTTAAAATTGACTTTTTTTTCGATTTCTTTCTTAAATTGAAAAGTTGAAAAAAAGACACTTCCATAAACAAAAATGACATTGGGTATAGTATAATTAATGTATCAATAATAAATTTTTGTATCATGCTAAAGAAAAACGCTTTTATTCAGACTTCAAAAATAAGGAGCCATTTTTAGACGCATTAATCATATTCGCAAATATTCCGTGGCTATTTATTCATTACATGGAAATATATACAACAGATATTCGATTAATATTTACGGTTAATTTTCGAAGTGATTCAATTAGCTATTTTCTCAGTTTGCAATATTGCAATCATTCATTTTTATATTATTAACTTTTCTTGAGAAGTCATTTCGTAGTTTTCAGTGTTTAGTTAGCGTGCCAAGTCTGCTAGATTATATGGGCTATAGCTTCTATTTTAAAATACGTACCCAGTTTTCGGCGGAAAATTTGTCTGAAAAATAACAATATTTTCAAAACTTCACTCTAAATATTATTTTGCTCCACCAAATGAGATTTTATTTACAAATGAAATTAAGAAAAATTGGATTAGGTAGGAAAATATTGTTTTGTTAAGAATTTATTAAATATATGTTTTTTTTTTTTTTTTTTTTTTTTTTTTTTTACTTTTTTACTTTTAATGCTCAGTTTAAATAGGAATATCACCTTTCAGAACTACAAGGGCGAAGTGATGACAACTTACATAGCACCCAATGGGTGTGTCATCGTTGTGCTGAAAGAGTCTTCGACATTTTAGCAGGCAAGAATCAGAAGACTCTCAAACTTGCCTAGCACCCCAAGAGATATCATTTCTCATGGAATACTTTATGACCACGACATATTTAACATGCCGCATTACAAGACGGATCTTCGGTCAGGGTTCGAACTCACTACCCTGCGATAATGAGTCTTAACCAACCAGACCACCGCGGCCTTTAGTTATCAAATATTGATACCGAAATTTTTCTTATCTGTTTATTTATTATAGCCAGCCTACTGGAAAATTTTGAATACTTACGCTTCGGCAGAAAAGCTTTTCTTAAAATTGAAGAAAAATAATAAATATATTTTTTAAAAAATATAACTGTTAGAATGTAAAAAGATTTGATTCTTTGTCATACATACTTCTGCTTTCCCCAACGATTAACCCATAGGTGATAATTTTTAATAAAAAGAATAAATTCCGTTCTTGAAACAAGCAGAATTCCTGAACAGGACGTTGCATCATTTCAATTAATACATCTGGAGATAAGCAACTTTACAGGGAATTCAAAATAGTATTACTTATGTGGTTTAAATGAATTACAAACGCTGTAATCAAAATTTTAGATTGAAACGTAACACATGTGTTTAGTTATCCCCAGATCAATTCAGAAAAAAAGTTGCATTCCATTCCAATCTCAGTTCCAAAATTTCAGTGGAGAAACAGAATAAGGTAACGAGGGTAGGAATTTAAGTTTCTTAATTTCCATATTTAATACCTTCATGTTATATTTTGACTATCAGAATATATTTAATGAAATGCCTGGGAATGTGAGTATATATTATTTTTCTAAATTATAGAAACTTTTTCCATCGTGCATTTAAATTTTGAACGTACAATTTTAACCATTCTTTTAATTTATTTATTTCTCATTTCCACACTTTTATTTTATTACGTGTTATTACTTGTGTTGTATCACAGAAATGTATACAATATTAATGACCCGTTTTATAATTATTTCAATGCAGTAAAGCTGCATTTTTATTTAATAAAATCCTATAGTTTACCTTCGACCAGAATAGTTTCCATTTCTCCAATAATGTGTGTAAAGTATCTCCTACTATGTAATTTTCTTCTAACTAAGCTTAGATTTTTTTGTCTAAAATAACTAGTTTAACAATGTTATTAAATACTAAAATCGTCTACTCCGTAGAAAGATACCAACTACAAAGACATGACAATCAGTTTGTTAATATGAATGGCATGAATAATTCAAATAAGGGAATGATGTACTTTATTCTATTATGAGAAACTGCTGACTATAAAAAAATAATCAAAATCAATAAAATGAAATCAAAACATATAGTCGAAAGTGCTTATTCCCAATTTAATGTATAAAAGGGAGCATTTTAGAAATATTGTCATTTTGGAAATGTTTCAATAATTTATAGTTTACCAAATCTAAATTTATTTTCCAGGTGAAAAATTGGATGAATTGTTAATATTCTATAGGTTTGAGAAATTTTTCTATTCCATTTGCTTCATTATGAATCTAAAAATATTCCTGGCTCTCTATCACCCCCCCCCCCTCTTATTTACGGACACTGGTGCTGTGGTGTGGTAGGATGCTTCTGACCAATGGGAGAACAAAAACAATTTATTCTTCTTCCCTAGTGACTTTAAAAAACTAATGGAAAAGAAACAAAAAGACAAGAAATAATAGTCTTTACAAGGAATTTGAAACGACGAGGTCGTTTGTTTTATTAAAAAGAATTTTTTATTCCTCAAAAGAAGTTAATGAGAAATTCATAGAATTTATAACTTATTCTATTATTAACTTATTATATTTTTTACAACAAAAACTCTTACAATCAAATAACTACGATATTTAATCGTAAACTAAATTATCTTACACGTCTAAATTTTTTAATATTAGGGAAAGTTATTTTTTTAATATGCTTTTAATAACTTATATATTGAGCATCATATTAATATTATAACAAACATTTATTCACAATTAGATATTTCAAAATAATATTTCCTTTGTTTGAATAAACAATCATAAATATTTTTAATATTATTGGTGAATTTTTGGATTATATAAAAAACACAAGTTTATTGTCTTCACGGAATATTTTATTAAATGATTAAATTTCAGTTTACTTTTAATCTATTTCATTTGAAGAACAGGGTTTATTCTACTATTAATATTTTTCGAATATGTTTTGATTTTAGCAATGCCATGTGGAAAATAAAATAGAACTCAGGGAAATATGAAACTTACCAGGTAAACAATTTTCATGTAGAACCTTTTCTATGAAAATCAATCAGCAGTTAAAATAGATTCCATAAAATTCATTGAAAAAGGAAAAATAGATGTATTCGTAAAAAGACTGATAAAAGAAGCTTAGTCTAAGTCGACATCACATAGCAGAATGCATATTCAAATGGTAGTTTTATTCCAGACGAATAACCTTTTAATAACATAAAAAATACTTTGCCTTTTTTCGGAGAATTTGCCAAATTTCTACGAATCTATAAAAAAAAATTTGTTCTCATAAAATTTAATAAAAATAGATACCAAAAAGAGATTATTAAAGGGATATTATAGACTCAATCAATTAGGAAGGTATAACATTTTCTAAAAAAAAATGCTTTGATTTATGATTATTTCTGTTTAAGCATGATGCCATACCCTATTAGCGAGATTTACGAAAAGGATATGATATTATATAATTTATCACCTTGCGAGATTCTTTTTAAAACCAGGGAGGGATAATTTGAGCATGTTCTACAGTTTAAAGTGAATTCAGAACCGGGGCGAATATTTACAACTGAATTGGGAGTCGTACACACGAACTTTGTAACTCAAGACTAGAGTGATGTAGTTTGATTGGTAAAAGATTGAGGGTAAAAGTTTACTTTACAAGCACCCCTTGATTTTTTGGTGAATTTTTTTACTCCCAAGATAGGTGCGAAAATGTGAATAACAAAATGGCAAACCTAAAGTTATGTTAGTTAAAGCACTAAAAATATAAGGATTACCAGAAATTAAATTTTATAGCCAATATTTATCGCTAATTTTTTGCCATACCAGGGGGTACACCGAATCCAATAAAAGATGTTAAGTTACAGATAGCTTTCAGAGGAATTTTATATTTCTGATTTATCGCACACTTCTCAACATAATTTAAAGCTTTAAGGATAAGATAAATATTCAGTACCTATGAAAATGCTTAAAGGCTTCTGAAAAGTAAAATTTATAATAGAATGGCGAAATTAAGTAGCAACAAAATAGAACGGAACAGTGTTTATTAAGAAATGATTCAATAAATATAGTATTAATTTGCCATTTAGAAAATATAAACGCAATGTTCTAATAATTAATGGACCAATATACTTTAAATACATTCAGCCTTTTTATGCTACTTTTTCTCTCGATCTTTCATAAAATCCTAAATTTTAATTTCTTTGTTATTTAAATTAAAGTGACTATAAAGAAAAACTCTTTTCTTAATCAAACCATTTTTTTCATTTATTTTATCTTTTCTTATAATGATCTGAACTGCTTTGAGTAAATATTCATACAATGAGTGAAAAATACGATAAAAAAAACTAATTTTCTGATTATTATAGTTAAATTTTACCGGAAAAATTATAAATTTCAGAGCAATAAATTTTTAGGAAAAAATAGTGTATATATTGTATAAAATATGACTTTCAGTCAGTAGAAATTAACTCTAGTTATTTCCGAAAAATGCTTTACCAGTGTATGGTCTTACTTTACCAATACATGACCAATTAAACTGGAAATTTCAGCAAGACAATGATAAGCGCCTAGCTATGCGTTTAATTCAATTAAACAATAGTTTCAGAAAGAAACAATCTCCGGTAAAGAAGTAATTCAGATATGGATTCATTAGAAATCTTGAGAAGTCATTTAATATGTCAACAAATTTGGCATGTCAATTGCCATGTAGGAAAGCATAATCATCAACATGATTCTGTATGTGAATTGGAAAAGGAATGGGACGAAATTCCTAAATCTTCGCTCAAAAATCAGATTAATTCAATGAAAAATTGACTACTTATAGTCATCAAAAGAAGCTTGGTGACGTAGTGGTAGCGCTAAGGCACAGGTCTGAGGTTCGATTCTCGAGCCTGCCAAGGTTGACTCAGGCATCATTTCATCTTTTCAGTGGGTTGATAAAACTTAGGAACTTACCAAACACACTTGGGAACTAAACACTGGAGGTTTTGCAATAAGTTGACCACTTAACCTTGACATATGCTTCGCTTCACCAATACATGGGCCCAAGGCTCTCGTTCATGACAACGGAAATGGACAATGCAAGCCTTGGCTTCCACGTGGGCTATTATGCGCCTGAGTTTAGTTTTTAGTAGTTATCAGAAAAATAATTATACTAGTTATCAGAATAATAAGTTATGAAAAAAAAAGTTTTATCTTGTGACCTTATAATTTGATAACAGGCGTTAGAACAGAAAACTTTGAAAGTGTTAGTATATTTAAATTTCACTAAAAATACCACACTTGCATTTTGTTCTTCATTTGTCCATTCTAATTTAATTTAAAATTTTACATTATAATTAAAATATCAAAAGTGATCTTACTATTTTGTAAGCACTGTAAATATAATACATAATAAAAATATCTTTCTTCAGTAAAATAAATACATTTTAAGAAATATGAGCTAATGTATAATATTATGTGTATTAATGTTTATTTTATGAAAAAATTAATTTATTCTATGTCACGAATACATAAATGCATATTTACCCATGAACTGAAATGCTGAGCTTTTAGATGAAATAATATATTTGATCAAGCCAACTTTAAAATAAAAACAAAATTTAATATATTTTTACCCATGTATTTATATTATAAATTCACTCTCAAATGCTTTTTACAAAAATTACATACATTATCATATAAATTGCTCTGTAAAACAATTTAGTTATGCATTTATATATTCTCATTCATTTTAAACATACACAATTTCTTATATATCATCGATAAAGAAACAACTTTCGCTTGAAAAATTCTAAATATATATTTACGTTCTTATGCAACGAACACAAATATTTTATGCAGTGAGAAAAAGGAAGAGAATTT
>JAPDSC010102647.1:238729-250871 GCA_026290005.1 Latrodectus geometricus | reverse complement strand
ATGTCCTGACTTCTGCAATGCAGTTACATTCTGAAGGAGATTTTACTGGTGTGTTTTAACTATAGATTTTTGTTTTACTTAATGGACACTTTTTATGTTGAAATATATGTTTATTTCATTACATATCTAGATATTAATGATAAATTTTCTTGCATACAAATTAGTTTTTAGTTTGCACTATTTTTTATAGAAAATTAACTTCCTTTTGTTGTTATTTTTTGATATTTTTTAATAAATATATCCACAAACTTACATTATCTTTCATGAATATTATCTTACTTTTTGCTTAAAATTTCCTTAGAATGTAGCATTAATTTGACGAAAACAAAATATTTTCCAATGTTTTTAATTTATTTTTTTTTTGTAAACATATTGAAGTATATGTTCCAGCATTTTTTGAGCATTTCCATTATTATTTTTTTCACGTTTAAATTGAGTTTCTTATTCATAGCAGCATGTATTAACTTTATGCTCTTAGAAGAAATTTTACAGTGTAAATAACTCATCTCAGAGTGTATATACTGACAAAAATCTTTTTTTTCTAGTATTTAAATCATATTTGACTTCAATCTAATCATGTAAATTTTTGCATAAATGTAAGCATGCAACTTATTTCTCCCCTGTAAAAATTTCGAATTTGCTCTGAACTACACATAGCTTTTTTTATGAGCAGTCCATTTCGAATAGTTTTGTAAATGTTATTGAAAATTTAATGTTTAATGCTATGTTTTTCGTAGGTAGAATAAATGCATTCTGTTTCTTGAATGTATTTAAAAATGATTCCCGTATCTTTGAAGAAAATTCAAATTATTTAAAAGTTTATTCATACAAGCAAATGCATATTTGAAGAGAATTTTGTGAATGGATTCTTTCATCCGACTGTAATAGTCTACAGATATTAAACAAATGTAATAATATAAATAAAAATCTATATTGAATTTGTTTCTGCAATTTTAATTATCATTTCATGTGCATTTCTTCAATTTCTTTACACTTAAATTCCAGTATCGTTGTGAGTATGCTTTTTTTTATTTAAAATTTTTTCTATATTTTTATAACAAGACTGTTTTTTTACTTATCATTTTAAGTACAATTATATGACATGTGAAATGTGTTCTGTTTTATTTATTTTTACTCAAATTCTTTTTGTTTTTTCTTTTTATTTAAAATTTTTTCTACATTTATCAAACAATAATGCTTTTGTACTTATCATTTTGGGTACAATTAAACTGCATGTGAAATGTGTTCTGTTATATCTAATTACTGGAACAAACTTGGAATAATACAGAATCCCCCCATTGTTTTGAAATTCTTTATTTATCCCATTTTTTTATTATGAGTAACTGAATTTTGAAAAACAGCAAGTGGCGATACTCTAACAAAATTACATCTCAATTTTTCCTTCATGTGTAAATTTTAGAAATTATTATTTTATTCATTTACTTAGCACATTTGTGTGAATAGAAATGACTTATTTTTGTAAGAAGACTTCCATTTTATAGTTGTATAAAATTGAAACAAAAACATTCCCAAAAAATGGATTAACTTTTCATATTTTTTAAAAAATACGATCATTTCTTTCATTGCAATAACTTGATTTGTTTACTTTTATTTGTAAATAACATTAAGAGAGGGATATTCAAAGTGTTTACTTAATTTCAATATTTAAACTTTGTAAGTATTGATTGCAATTCATTTTCAGTATTTTTTGTCATTTTGTAACTTTTGTGTACATTTTTCAAATGCAAGTTATTTTCTCTCATTGTATTAATTTGATACCTTATTTACTTCTATTTTTAAATAACTTTAAGTGGATATTTTTTAAAGTATTTATTCAATATCCAGTGTTAGATTTTTGTAGTTATTGATGGCATTTCATTTTCTTATTATCAGTATGAATTAAAATTTGAAAAATATTTTAAACAAAATAATATTTATTTGAAGTATGTTTTTACATTTTTTGACATTTTTCTCTATTGTCTATGTGATTTTGAACAAACATATTAATATTGTTAAATTTAATTTCAGTATTTACATTGTTCAAAAACATTATTTCAATATCATGATTTTTTTTGCATTTTACAATTTTTAGTGACTTCAAAATTTATATAATCATTTTCTTTCGAAATGGAATTTACACTGTCATTAATAATAAAGTTCAAACCATACTGTATAATTTGCTTAATTCGGTCATAGTTAATTTTACAGGACTGAAGGGTAGTAGATATTTGTGGATGTGCAAGAAACTTATTAATTCATACTGACTTTAAAATTGAGCCTTCACTTGAAAAGCAGCAAACAAAATTTAGTTGCAATACTTGGAGCTGTTAAGCAATTATTTATTTTGACATTTCTCTCTACATTTATAAAATTTTCGTGTTTATGTTTATTGTAAGTAATCGTTTACTTTATTTAGTTGTAGTCTTTTTATAACTTTAAAATGCATGTACTATCAATTTATTGAACATTCTTTATGTATTTTCATTTTTTGTTTGAATCGATTTCACTCTTTAATTTTTATATCATTTCTTTTAAGTCATTTTTAAAAAATATCTTTTATCTAAATATATCAATATATGAAAAATGTTTACTTTTAGGTGTTCATTAAATACTTATCCATATTCTGATGAGTTAAAAAATCTTTGAATAAATTAATAAAAATATACTAATAAAAATTTATTGGTTTGAAATTAAGAAAGTTCATGTTAGCATGCTTAATATTATGTTTTAATGAATTATATTATTTATCTATATCTGCATTTTGTTCCATTTATTTATCATTCCATGAAAATAAATGGTGTTTTTAATTTAAATTGCCTTTTTAATTAATATTTCAAACAAAAATTTTTCTTATTTTGTTAAGTGTTTGCCATGGAATATTTTTTACAAGAATAGTTTCACTACTTAGCATAAAAAATTTTAATGGGTAAATATTCTAAAAAAACTGTTTTTGTATTGTATTTTTTTATTGAGTTCTCTAAAATACCTTGAAATTATATAATTTTTAGCTTGTATTCATGATCTAGATGATATTTTTAATTTGTACGCAATCGTTTTTGCATACTTGTGTACAGATTAAAACTCTTTTCTGATCAATCAAGCATGAATAATTAAAATCATCCTAATCAATGTTTTAATTAATGTTCATATGTTAAGCATTTCTATTTATAACTCTTGACAACTGTAGTGTTATATTTTATATAAATGTAGCACTTTAAAATACCCCAATTTTGCTTTGTTTGTTAAAATTATTTTTATTATTCATATAGCTTTTTACACATCTCTTGACAAAATTTTATTAAACAATAGAATTATTTTACAAAGAAAATTTTACATCGGATTATAGAAAGCATATTAAAATCGTGTTTCGGTTGACAGGCTACCTGATCCTCTCTTGTCCACCCAGATTGGGCCAATATAAGCTACTAAACATGAAAAGAAATACCTGTAATCAGTATTTTGTAATCGGTATTTTAATGTAACAACCTGTAATCAGTACTTTTTTCTGAATACTCGTTACTTCCTGATGTGAAGTTAGTCGAGGTCTGGGTATGTTTCTAGTACAAAAGAGCCAATGTCTGAATGAGTACATGCTTATTACAAAATATTCTGTATAGACTTGTTACAAAGTAATCTGCGAGTATGTGCTTGTTAATTTGTAACAACTGATTACTTTATAATAAGCAGCCTATACTAATTGCTTTCTAATAAGCACATACTCGTTCTGAAAGAAAATGTTTCAAGTATAGAAGAGCCAATGACAGAGTGAATACAGCAACCAAAGTAACAATATCATCAATACAGTAGGATGAATAAGGATATTTAGGCAATCACTTCCTATGAGAGGGAGGATGGGCAAAAGATGGGAAAAGACAGGTTAACTGGAAAATAAAAGACTAATTCTTTTAAATTGTAAGATCGCTTTCTGTTGGAGAGAAGTGAGTGAACATAATGAATTTCTATAGCAAAATAAAAATAAGTGATGCTCTTGAATAAACTGGCGCAGCTTGTTCTTTTTGGACCTTGCGCCACAAAACCCAACCAACAATCTTGAATAAACTAGGCATTTTCATTCGTTTTGGTTTATAAAATAAATGAGTTGGGAAAAAATTAAATGTGGCACATTTATTCAGTTTTATCATTTTTTTTTTCAAATATCACGTTTTTTAAATGTAAGAAAAGCCTGATATTTTTATTATGTATTAAACAGTTTTAATAACTTTTATTTTTATAATTTTTTTAAGATTTTAGTTTTATTTTATTTTTAATTAAATTTTTAAAATGGTTTTTATTTCCCAAATTACTTAATTAAGTTGAACAAGAAAATGAATGTAATTTTTTTTATAATATTTTTATTTCAAAGATAATTTTATAATGCTTTCAAAAGTAATTAATAAATATTTTTACATTAACAAATATAACTTCAATTTTTCTTTCTTTTCAAAAATGTTTCTTGCCATTAAAACGTAGGCAATTATATAAATACATAAATTGCTATTCTGAGAATGAATTAATGAAAATTGTATCCATTAGTAATCCACTTTATTATCATGCAAAAATATTAACTACAGTGGTGCCTCGCATAACGAACGCCTCGCACAACGAACTTCCTATTCGTTCATTTCATGATTCATACAACGAACTTCACTTCACGCAACGAAGTCGCCCCAGCTTCCACGATCACTGCCGATGTATTGTATCCTCCCGCGCAGGCACTGCAGTCGTAAGTCACTGCGCTTAACTTACGCAAATATCACGGCAGTCGTCCTTTTGAGTTAAACTCAATATTTTTTTATATCATGGGTTCTAAAAAAAGCTGGAAGGTGATTTCTGTTGAAATGAAACAGGAAATAATTAGAAAGAGTGAATGTGGAGTAAAACAGTGTGACCTCGTCAAAGAGTTTGGCCTAAGCAAGACCACCATTTTCACCATTTTGACAAATAAGGATGCAATCAAAGTAGCCAAAGGAGTATCAAAACTATTTAATGATTAGCATAGGTCTTCAATCCACGAGGAATTGGAGAAGCTATTAGCGGTTTGGATTAAGGACAAGCTGGTGAAAGTTGACGTAACAACCAAAGATATTATCTGTCACAAAGCCAAGATAATTAATGACGATCTAAAGAAAAACGTTCCTGGAAGTAGCAGCAATCAAGGTAATGAAGAAGAATTTAAAGCCAACAGAGGGGGTGGTTTTTTAGATATAAGAAAAGGTGTGGAATCCACAGCGTTACTATGCAGGGTGAGGCTGGCAGTGCTGACAAGAAAGAAGCAGAAAAGTTCTCTATTAACTTTCAAAAATGTATTAAGAATGAAGGATACTGCCCACAACAAGTGTTCAATACCGATGAAACGGGTCTTTTCTGGAAAAGAATGCCGAGCAGAACCTTCATTACAAAAGAGGAGAAGAAATTGCCAGGACACAAAACCATGAAGGACAGACTTACCCTTACGTTTTCATCTAATGCCAGTGGAGACTTCAAGATCAAACCTCTATTGGTTTATCACTCTGAAAATCCAAGAATTTTTAATCAAAATAACGTTATTAAGTCCAAACTACCCGTCCTTTGGAAGTCCAATCAAAAAGCCTGGGTGACCCAAGTTATCTTCAACGAATGGATTCTTCAAACCTTTGCTCCTGCCGTGAAGAAATTCTTGCTGGAAAAAGAACTGCCGCTCAAAGCCCTTCTGATAATTGACAATGCCCCTTCTCACCCAAAAGACCTAGAGGAAATATTGCAGGTTAATTATCCATTTATCAGGGTGCAGTTTTTGCCACCAAACACCATATTCATTCTTCAGCCAATGGATCAGCAAGTTATTGTGAACTTTAAAAAACTCTATACTAGAGCCCTCTTTAATAAGGTGTTTGAAGAATGCGAGTTTGGTGGAGACAATATGACTGTCCGAATGTTTTGGAAGAAGAAATTTGATATCCTTAGGGCAATACAATTTATACAGAAGGCCTGGGAAGAAGTGTCACAAAGAACCCTCATTTCTGCTTGGAAGATGCTTGTGCCTTCGTGGACCCTGGAAGAAGTAGTTGTTGATGACACAGAAGTAGTGAAGCACATCATCACAGTCACCCAAAGGCTGGATTTAGAGGTAGAGGAAGAGGATATAGAGGAGCTTATTGAGGAACACGAAGAAGATCTGACAGCTGAAGAGCTTCAAGCACTTCTGGTCCTGCAACAGGACAATGCTCAAAGGGAACGTGATAACGAGGATCAACAATCAAACAATCAACCAATCCCAACTGCTGACAACAATAACATCCTGGTCAAATGGAAAGCAGTTCAAGAGTTTACCAATGCCCACTATCCGGATTCGGCTGAAGCAAACAGGATCAGTGATCTTTACTCCGATACTGTTGTCCGTTATTTCCGGCAGATGTTGAAGAAAAGAGAAAAACAAATGACTTTGGACAATTTTTTCATGAAACCATCGGTCGAAAAGCAGAAAATGGATGAAGATGTGCAAGATTCGTTAGTCTCTACTTAATCTGTCTTAAAATTAGAAAAATTATGTTTTTAGATGTATGTATCTAAATAAAAATAATAACAAAAATTTATAATTTTTTATGTCATCTTAGCTTATTTTATGCTACAGAACGAATTATTTTTTTAACATATATTTATATGGGAAAACGCGTTTCACATAACGAACTTTTCGCATTACGAACTTGCTCCTGGAACGAATTAAGTTCGTTGTGTGAGGCACCACTGTACTAGCAAAATAAATTGTGATATATTTAACATAAAATCTTTTTTTTCCTCATGAAATATCAATTTATTTTAATTATTCTAAGCAAAATAAGATTCTATATTATATGAATATTTGTTGTTACTTTTGTATAACATCGTGCTAATTTTTTTTATTATGGTTTTATGTAAATTAAAAGTATTTTTTAAAATTCATCCATTGTTTTATCTCACGATATTTTGAATTAAAATGTAATTATACTGTTAGAAGTTTGGAGTAATTAAAATTGCTTTGTATTTTTTAATTATTAGTAAATCTGATAAATAGGTTCATTCTATATCAAAGTAATTTACATTAAATAGTTGAATGAAATTTCATACTATGAATTGTAAAAGTATTTTGATGTAGAATGAGCATATTTATTGGAAACATATTAAATACAAATGTATTATATTTTGGTTTTTATATTTCTTAAATTAAAAATAAGACGTTTGAATTAAATACGTTTATTTACTTCCATCATTATTTTTATTATTATTTTTCTATTTTGATTTCATGTAAATGTGTGCATTATTTATTCGGCCATTATTTAGTTTCACTATATTTTACTACAAATATGCAGAATTTAAACTTTTGGAAAAAAAGTTCTTTTACATTTTTACCATACAATAAATTATTATTCATTTAATGAAAATATTGATTTAAACATAATAAGTATTTATTCACACACACAAACATTTTAGTTTGGAATTTTAAATTAAAAAATCAAATGTTTCAATTTTATGTCAGTTTTTATTTTTTAATTTTATTTTTGCAATCATGTTTTACTGTCATGTGTACTTTTTACATTATGGCTTAAATGTAAACAAAATACATGTATTTTTGTTCCTCTAATTTGTATTAAATGTTCCCTTACTTTTAATTTTATTTAAAACATTATAAAATTTAGATTTTTGGGTAAACTGTTTTCTATTTTTTCACATTTAAGGAACACATATGCAATTACGAAATTTATCCTATTATAGAAAGATCATATCTACTTAAACACTATTAAAAACAGTTTTTAATTGTGTATAAGTGGATCTACTTTATTTATCCATAAATTGCTTTAGATTCTTAAAATTAAAACAAGATATGTCAATTAATGCAATTTTTATTTCTGAAAATCTGGTTTATCTACTACTTAAAAATACAAACAAATAAATTTCTTTTGTAAGAAAAATTATTATTTATTTTAATATCAAATATTACTATGATTGCTTTGTTTGTATTTAATAAAAAAATATAAGAAATTTAAAAAGTTGTTTTTTTAAATTAATTGCTTTATTTTTCTAAGTTAACTTTAAAAATATCTCTTTATAATTGATTAATCCTCCTGTATTACAATTATTTACAAACTATTAGCCATTTAATTATAAAATTCTATTTATATAAATGAAAAATTTTAATTTTTCATATTAACTACTTTTTGTTTACTAAAATCAAATAAAAAATTAAGCTAGGTTGAAAAATAGAAATTTTTTTTTCATCTTATCTAATTTCATATTTTAATTAACATTGGATATCTCTGAAAATTACTATTGAGTAATTTGAAAATTTATTTTAAGCAAATATAAATTCTGAAAACAGATATGAATTCTTATATTGAATAAAAAATATTTTTAAAAATGTATAACTTTGTAGAGGAAATAACTTATACTTCTCTGCCTTATACAAGAAACTAAAGCATTATAAGAAGAGACATAAAATTGCAATTAATAAAATGTAGCTTAAATAAAAAAGTTGTTTCTTATAGTTCTTTATATTAACATTTAAATGAATGTTTATATTTAAATGATAATGATTTATATTAACGTTAATTACAAATTAATTTTGTGGAACTATACAAAAAATATTATAGATTTTATTACTTTTTTTTTTTTTTTAACTAATTTAAATTTATTTATAAAACTTATAGAAGTAACATAATTATTTTTTAACCCAATAGATGGCAGTACGTTACAAAATATAATCGATAAAATACTTATTATTTTAAAAGTAATTGTAATCAGTGCTAAACAGGTGCAAAAAAAGTAACTACGTCCATCCCTAGACATAAAATAAACTGGCGAGATAAGTGTGAGGCTCCTGACGCGAAAATCGGAATTCGCGTCAAACCCGTAAAGGCTCATTGGATTTTACTTAAAATAATATTAATTAAATTAACAGGGTAATATTTTGATAAATCAGGACTCTAAAAATTATTGATCATTTAATGTTGAACATATCCCGTAGCTTATTTTATAAATTTTTTTAAAGATTCTATAACATCATTCAATTTACAAGCTTTATCTGTTCATTTCAAAAATTAAATTAGGTGAAATTTTGCATTCCTAATTTAGAACCACATACCCTGATTTTTGAATGATGTCTTTTTAATCGTTTTATTTACCACAGATTAAACAGAATATTATATTTAATTCTACCTCAAAAAAAAAAAAAAAATACTATGAAAATCATCCTTCAACTTTAAGAGAAATGTCACATTTATGGCTTCTTAAATCATATCATTTAGATCATGTACAGAAACTATTATTTTTATTAATGTAATGTTGTAAACATATGAATTTCATTTCGAAACCATAAAATAAATTTTTTTGGATTTAAAATCTAGAAAACTTCAATTATTAAATCTTCATCTGCTTTCCATTTAGAAAACTAAATAAGTGCAAACACTCATACAGACAATAAAAACGTTATGATCATATTTAATCGGAAATTTAAATAAAAATTTCTTTTGAAACACATACATTTAAATAAAATTATCTAAATATATAATGATGAAATCAGAAACATCCTCAGCCAACAGAATAAGTAAATGTATATTATTCACTGAGCATTTTTTTCTCTCAAACTGATACACTAAGGCTTCTTGTTTCAAGTTTTTCATTGCTTCAAATTGCTGTTGCTACTAATAACATTTGGCAACGCCAAGCCCGCCCGTCAAGAGACAAGGTGAATGAAGTCAGAGAGAGAGAGAGCGTCTTCCGTTTTTGAATAGAGCACCCTCATACGAAGGTGGAAGTACTACTTTTGGCTCATAAATGGCAGCATCATCTGAATATTCCAATTTAGAGATTGAAACCAGAGAAAACCTATAGACTAGCTCCATCCATCTCCAGAAGTATTAATTTGGAATGGGAACATGGAGGACATTGCTACCCGACATATTTTACGTGCCCATGTCGCCATTATAGAACACGATGGATCTTCGGCTTAGCCGGGATTTGAACTCACCACCGTTTAGTAACGAGAACGACGCCCTAACCAACCAGGCCTTCGCTTCAAATTATTACGATGAATTATGCGTACTGAGATAAAAAAGAGATTGTAACTTTCATGTTCTTGTACTTTACTTAGTGGAAGTTTTTTCAATCTGTTATCTTTGATGTAAAAATTTCTACTTATTTTTAATATGTTTAGTAAACTATTTTCTAAAGATACTGAAATATGTTCTTTATTAAAGTAAAAATTATCTTATTTATATTTAATTAAGGCTCATTTTTTCATTAATTATTTTGATGGTACTCTTCACGTAATGGTATTTTCTTTTTCTTTCAATAGTTTTATAACATTCAAAGATGATCCTAATTTTTAAATTTTTACAAACCAAAATAATAAATATGCCCGATATTTTTATATTTCTGTAGAATGATTTTTTAAAGTAAAAGATTCCTTTAATATGAATGAAAACAATTAATGAAAAAATAAATTAAGAAGCCTTCGGAATATTTAAGCAAACAAAAAGAAAAGACATTTACGATAACTTTTACCTTTCAAAAACAGAATTTTTCAATATAAGGTCTATTGTAAATCCAACAAAATTATAAGTCAAATAAATTTTTTTTCATTATATGAAAACATTTAAACATCAGATTCTAATTAAATAATTTTAAATAATAAGCAATTGATTCCTCTAAGTTTCAAAACAATTACGTTAGTAAATATTTATACTGGCAAAAAAAATTGTATTAAATAATTAAATATAAAGAATACAAGGTAGACAGAGTATAAAGCTTTAATAACTTTTTTGATGTTTAATTTCGTTTTTGAAGAAGTCTGTTCTTTTTAAATAAATTATGCAGTTTGTTAAAAACGAAAATATGTCGGGGTTAAACTAGCGATGTTTGGAAAGAAATGATCTAATAACCATGTGAACAATAAAAAAGAAAAACTAAAAGCTTGTATTTTCTTTTGTATTGTTTTATATTTGGGGTAATTAGTTTTCGATACCCTCCTTTGTATTCCATTTCGATTCCAGGAAGATAATTTAGTACACTGGATACTGCAGTGCTATTTTGAGAATTCCCACGTTTTATTGGATATCAAGTCTACAGCTGGACCCAAATATTTTGGATAAAAGGGATTGCTAGTGAGAAATACGTTTCAGTGCGAATTTTCTCACTAGTATAACCCCACAGTGGCTACAACAAAGCTTTGAGATAAAAATCGAATTTCTTTTTATTCTGGACACACAATAATTTCAGTTTCCATTAATCTCGATAATATCTAATCTCTTCGTGTGTTACACTTCTTTGTATTAAAAGTGAATCTATGATTTTCAAACTTAAATGATTGTTAGGAAATTATGACGTGTGGAAAATTGATAGTTTTTAGTAATTTGGTGAATTTCGACACATCCTTCCTTTGCTCACCCTTGTCAGGTTCCTTCTTTACTTTGTATAAAAAGTACAAATAATTCTATCAATTGGTGCAAAAATTTAAAATCGAAATCATTGGAAGTTTTTCATGCAGCATTATTTTTTTCTTTTAAATGAAGGTTTCCAAGTTTTGAATTGTTTTGATCCAGATTTAGATTTGCAGAGACTAAGTGTAGCTGTATTTTTACATATTTACTTGTACTTTGGTAAATTTTTTTCTAAGATTGTATTGAACATGTACTGTACGGTAGTTTGATGAGCTAATAATGCAGAAGTTCCTCGTGGGTTGTTGCTGTTGCACCAGCATACTTCCCTGTACCTAGTCCTGAGTTGGGCTCTACCAAGTAGTGAAAGCAGTCGAATGGGAATTTTCGAAATTTAGAAGCAGGGATTAAACTTAAGACCCCTATTATATGATCTTCCACCCCGGAGGTATAATGTCACTTGGAAGACATTATAACTGTGACTTATTTAATCTGTCCTAGTTGTCTTTAGTGAACATGACAAATCTTCTATTAAACCGGGATTTGAACTCACTACCTTCCTGAAATCAGAAAGACGCCGTAACAAGCCATTCCCAGTAGCTTCTTTTCAAGAGAGTGAGCCATGAGGTATAACTTATTTATTTGTTGAAAGTCATGATAATACAATTCCCAAATTCCTTTAAGAATAATTTCCTAATTTCCTCTACAATATATATATATATATATATATATATATATATATATATATATATATA
>JAPDSC010102647.1:205243-238329 GCA_026290005.1 Latrodectus geometricus | reverse complement strand
ATATATATATATATATATATATATATATATATATATATATATATATAATCCTTATTCTTCTATAGGAGAGCTAACTGCTGAATGTTTGGGGTAAAATTGGAAACAATGGAATAAAATGAAAATGTCTTTAAAATAAAATCTACGTTTTATATGAAAATTATGATTACAGTGTTTGTAATTAATGTGGAATGTAAACAACTGTAAAAATAACATCTGGTGATAATTTAAAATCGATCCACAGATTTAGAGAGATCATTATCTCAACCAGGAATATTTCCTGTTCATAAAGTAAGCAATTATAAAATGATTTATACAAACATAGATCTAGAGATGTAATATCCATTTTTCCTCCCCATGGAAAATTATTTTACTTGAAAAAAAAATATTTGACAGAAATGAATATAGATATCTTTTATGATATTGAATTTTAAATATTTAATTCATTTTAAGTTTCTTTTTATAGCTGTATATATGTTACGGTGAAACCCCTAAGTCTGGAGAATGTCAACTTTCAACGCTGAATGTCAACATTCATATAGTCGCTTGGTGTATATCTGAAATATTTTCTGAATACCCTTATTTCTGACTTACACCGGTAAATGTGGACATTCATCATGTTCACAAGTATAAATCTCGGACATGTTCAGCATTCACCTAATAGTGAATGCTGAACATGTCCGAGATTTATACTTTCTTCTACGTAATTCAGTCACGATAAATTTTTCGCCTCTCTTTCTGAGAAGAATGACTAAGAACTTAAAACACCAAGTACATCCAAAATGAGAAAGGAAAATAATAGATGTTAAAAACTTACTCAATTATACAGTGCGCTCAAAATGAGGAAAAAAAAAACAATAGAAATTTAAAAAAACTTATTTAATTATACAGTACGTTCTGAATGAGAAAATAAAGTAATAGTAATCAAAAAATTACTAAATTATTTAGTACAAATCTTATTTATTACAACAACTTAAACTATTAGGACACTCTGACTTGTACAAGAGGCCCTTGTTTTTACAACTGTATTTATTTGTGGAACACTTCCCTTTGCAATGACAGCGTGTATAGCTTTGCCCAGCGCTTCTCGAATTAGCTGCGGCTGCTTCTCTCAGCGAAATTTCTTGAAAATAAACCTTATCTATGGAAAGTAACTTTTCTTTACAAATTACGAACTGATTAGGTGTGTAAAGCTGTGCTTGAGGGTATCATTTTTATTTGCAAGTTTATGGAAGTTGGAGTCTTCTATTCTAACAACAACTGCTTTCACATTTCAGCTATCAGTACGACCACAGTCAACATCAGGGACTTGTATTCGTACAGTATCACCAATTTGAGCAGGAGGAAATTGTTTTTGTAAGGTTCGTAACATTTTTGTTGCTTGCAGTAGAAGATTCTCTTTCGCGGCCGCTTTTTTTTTCTAGAAATTAACATGTGTTTTTCAGTCAGAACTTGATGTAAAGACGTGGTAGATTGCAAGTTCTCATCAATATTTTTCTTTGAAATATTGTTTTCGGTGTAATCAACGCTCGAATTTCTTTCAGAAGTTTTACCAGTTTCTTCAAGCTGTTCTTCAGTTTTAAAAGTATAGGCAATTTCTGGCTTCTAAATTTTAACTCTGAAAATCTCGTAAGTCCGCATTTTACGCTTTTGAAAAAATCTAAGACATACAAAACTTTAATATAGTTACCACACATACTACCAAAAAATTTCTATTTATAAGAAAACTGGTAGCAATTATATTTAAATGCTTACGAGGTACATTTAAAATTGTAACTTATTTTACAGGTGTTATTTTTATAATCATCATATATATATATATATATATATATATATATATATATATATATATATAAAATTTGTATCTTGGCTTAAACTGTAACGAAAGATTCTTAATGATTATAAGGTGTCAATTAACATCTTTTAGTTATGCAGTCATTTCTACAATCATATTGTAAAATTTATTCTATTTGACTTTTATTTGTAATTTGTTAGTATTTTTACTTGCTTAACACTTTTAAGCTTGTATAAAAATGTATAGTACCTTGAATTGAATAAATAAAAGATGCTTAAAATCAGCATTAAAAAATTAAAATTTCAATATTTTTTGAATTTTTACTTCAATTTATTATTGAAAACCTGGCTATAAGCTTATGCATGAGTTTCCTGGACACTAAAATTTTTTGCTGTAGGGATTACTACCTAATCTAGCTTTTTATAAATAAAACAGGGTCTCTTAAGGAGATCCTAAATTACTTCAAATAAGAATGTAATGTCTCATTGTGGTTCAGTTTCTATTATGTTTTGTGTTATTTTGAAATAATCATTAACTAAATGACGTTAATTAATCCTCAGAATGAAACTAACTGATCCCATAGAGTATCACATGGGCACTTGATGGAGGCAGGAATAAGGGCTGACCTAAAATAACTTAGGGGGTGATCCTAAATGTAAGAAACAGTTTTGGATGATTGAACTGAGGACTGGCCAGAGAAGCAGCCCTAGGCTAGAGAGGATGGAAAAAACTGGAGCTCTCATGTCCCAACGGGACTTTATGAGCTACAAGGCAAGGCAGGCATTAGTTAATCTATTCGATTTTTATCGAAATGGATTTTCCTTTCTATTAAATAAGGTCTCAACTATAATCAAAATTTAGTAATTTTTATTACTTTTGGACACTTAAACTGTGTGTACATAATTCTCTCAGATTTAAGATAAGACATATAAGGCTGTTCAAAAGTGAGTTTATCGGTTGATTAATTTTAATGTCCAGATATATCTTCTTAGCTTAGCTCCTAGTATATAGTTAATGACAAAAATAAATATTTTTCTAAGAATAGCACTTTAAATATTGAACAATTAGGTTTACTTAGAATTTTAATTCTAAATAGTGATAGTTAAATAGTAAAGAATTAATTCTAAATAGTGATAACGTCATTAAATTAAAAAAAATTGTTAATGCACAGTTACAATGAAAAGGAATTTTACAACCATATAGAAGAATTTATTATTATAACAGCAAAATGAATATATTAAAATTGCATATATACTTACATAATACAATAATTTTCTAATTATTTTATGATCTTAAATAAGATATATTGAAATTAAAAGTGCATATTTTTTAAATTAATGCAACAAATATTTCTGATAGAAAATGCAATTTAGAATCTTTGTATAATTTTAAGCAACTTCAACATGTTAAATGAAAGACTAGTGAAAGCAAAATATGTTTCTCTTAAAAATATTGTTTATTTCTTACTTGGGATTTGCCAAAATTATTTAAAATTTTAGAAGTGAAGTCAAATGTTTTCAAGTTATTTTGTTAAGTACTTTTAAAGTATATATTACAAGATTTCATAAACACTTATTACCTATTAAATTTATTATAGTGAAAAAATCGATAAACACAAAAATTGAAAGAAAATCTATTATGGACTGAAATATTCAATAATTTTTATAATGTCTAGATATTCATCTATTTTTGAATTAGTTTTTTAAATTAAAATTATTAACTTACCAAAATTTATGCTTCCCACAATTTCAATTAGGGTAAAAATTTAAAGTACTCAATATATAATTTGCAAATAATTAAAACCAAGATTCTGAATTTTGAAATACTATTAAGGGAATATTTGATATTCTGAATATTTTCTTTGGTGTCTATATCTGTGCCTAAATTTTGTCATCTATAATAGCATTATATGGTAGTTTTTCGGACAAATTATTTTAAAACTAAGATCAAAGCTTGTTTACAAATGTCTGGTACAAAAATATTCTATAATATAAATTCATTCAAAAGTTAAATATTTAAAATAACTGAAAATTCAGTGTGAAAAATGAGAGCAAAGCTTGTAAGCTGTCTCATTCTGTAATTGATATTTAAATGAATATATGTGGAATCTCTTAATGTTTAATTCTAATACTCAGCTAATTTCATATCAAATTTTTTTTATATTAAAGTTGAAATGTGATACAAATCTTATATATATTATCAAACTGTGCATGCATATATTTTTATTTATATAGGATTGCCACAAATGTAACAGATATTTTTAATGTGAAACCAAAAAAATTCCATTTTTCAGTTTTATCAGAGCTTATATCTATTCTCTTCCATAAACAATGTTTTTCAGCAAAATTTATATGAAGCTTTATTTCTTAGACTACTATTCTAGTATTAAATTTAGTTAGTATAAGCAATATGCAGTAAATAAAGTGAAGCATAAATTCTATATACTGAATAAATTGAAAACGTTATATTTTTCTTTTTCAATTAGGCAAATGAATCATTAGATCATAGGTTCCCAACGTGGTGATAACGCCCCCTTGTGGGCGTTTCAGCCTTTCAGGGGGGCTGTAAAAAACCCAGAGAAAATTAAGGGGAATTGATATGGCAAAGAGGAGCGTTGGAAGATTAGCCAAATATAGTCTAAAACAGACTTTAAAATCACGCTGATAATTCATTTCTATCACGTGTGCGAGAATACACATATTTCGATATGAGACTTCACTGTTCAGAGAAAGACATACCTCGCTAGTATGTATGATTCTGGCGCTGCATGTGCTAAAACTAGCAACCTGTCTTGCCAATTTGGCGAGATTCACGCCAAAAAGTCGCAGAAAACTGTTGACTTTTGTTGAAAGGGTCATCATTTTAGTGAAAGGAGCAATAGAACCGGAGTTCATAATATCAGAAGGAAAAGCCTCCAGTGCAAAAATATATCTTTATTGTCTTTATGTACGTATAAAGCCCGAAGTTCGGCCAGTTCCCGTTTTGGCCAGGAGGTATGGCCAAAGTCCGAAATACTTGCAATTAATATTGTATTTTATACTTAGGCCGGCCATTTTGCTAAGTGGCTGGGAATTCTTGGCCAAAGCCTGATGTGATAATGGTAGATTGAGTCTATGGAGGAGAAAAAGACTAAGGATCACCCTTAAAGGTAGTTGACAAATTGAGTACTCAATTTGCCTCGGTATTCATACTAGATACGCAACGCATTTGCTCAAGATATAATTCGTCATTTTGAAGGGCACAAATCTAATCTTCACACTATCACATTGTAGCAGCATATGCGTTCACTGAATAGTTTCTACTCGTTGAACTCACAGAAGTACTCATTTTTAAATACTTCATTTTTAACAGTGTGTAAAACCATCTGCCCTTGATTTCTTTTTTTTCCCATATTGGCCGATCGTCCCAAGCCACTTCGCGAATTGGCTGGTCAAAGCCAGAAATCAACAAAAAGATTGGACATTCTCCGGTAAGTTTACAGCAACGTTCGCCAAAATGCGAATTGGCCGATTTCAGGCTTTGGCCGTAACATTTACAAAAAATGTCACTGGGACTAAAAAATACCACTTACAAGCTGCAACGATAGCGAGATCTCCAACTAAACTGTATTCTAAGAGAGTCTGTAAAAGTGCGTAGGTGATGTTGGACGTGGGAAAAAATTAGAGCGCTGAAATAAGCGGTGCGGAGTAGACAAATCGTCGCCAGTGGTTTACCAGACCAATTGTAGGTAACTAAAAATAGAACAGCACCGTAGAATGCTACAGACTCATTCTCACTCTTTCTATCGTTCATCCCAGCATGTACTGCGTACGATGAAAACGGCGTTGCCTTAATATTTTGCTACTTCAACTCATATTATTTAAACTTGCAGTATCAGTTGCTGCTCCCTTAACTTGGATCAAGTATAAGTAAAGAAAAACCCATGTCGGAAGCAAAAAAGAAGAGGCGGCAGTACAGTGCGGATTATATAAAATACGGATTTATCGAAAATCCATCATCTCCATTGTGTCTTATTTGTCAAAAAACATTTTCGAATGAAGCGAAATGCATCCGGATAAGAAAGACAAAGATATGACTTATTTTCTAGAGATAAAAAAGAAGATTGAAAATCAGCCAACTATATCAAAATTATTTTCATCAGCTTCTAAACAAGACGATGACAAAATTCGAGCTTCGTACAATATCTCATTGTTGATTGCTAAAACAGGCAAGCCACATACTATTGGGGAAGATTTGATTTTATCAGAAGTTAAAGAAGTAATAACCACCGTGCTCCATAAACCAGCTACAGATATTATCCGAAAAATTCCTTTGAGCAATAATTCTGTGCAAAGACGAATTGATGAGGTGGCTGAAAACATTGAAGAATCGTTGTGCAATTATCTGCAGACTTGTCAATTTTCAATTCAGCTGGATGAGTACACTTTACTAACCAATGAAGCATTGTTATTGTCATACGTGAGGTTTATCAAAAATGAAAATATATGTCAAAAAATGTTGTTTGCTACCAATTTGGAAACAGATACAAAAGGAGAAACCATATTTGATACACTGCAAAAGTTCTTTGACAAAAAGAAAATTCCTTTTAATAATATTTTGTCGGTTGCTACGGATGGCGCACCGGCTATGACAGGGCGTCATAAAGGCTTCATAGCATGCTTAAAAACTAAAGTTCTTGCTGTGCATTGAGTAATTCATCGACAGATTTGGTTGCGAAAAATTTGAGCGAACGTCTCCATACATCACTGCAATATGTTATAAGAGCAGTTAATAAAATCAGAAGTAACTCGTTGAATAACAGATTATTTAGTCAGATTTACATTGCAAGATTTCAACCGATTGCTGCTTCACACAGAGGTGCGCTGGCGTTCAAAAGGTACTTTTTTGACTCGATTTTACAATCTGTTTGAATCTGTGATAGAGTTCCTAGGAAACAAAGACACGGAATTGCGCGACTACCTCATCGCATCAAAAAACGATATTGCGTACTTAGCAGACCTCTATAAATTGTTTAATGATGTCAATCTCCAACTTCAAGGAGAAGACCTAAACTTGATTAAGACTAAAAATAGCATTGCTGCTTTCGTGTCTAAACTGCTATTATATAAAAGAAATATAGGCAGACGTGAATTCAATAACTTCCCATGTTTATCAGCAGTATCATTCAAGCACGACGACTTGCTTGTTTACTGTCAGCACTTGGAAAACCTCTACAATGACTTCAAGGAACGATTCGAGGACATTTTAAACATGGACATACTAGAATGGGTTTTGAATCCTTTTTCCAATGTCAACACAGCAGGATCATCTCAGTTAGAAAAAAAACTGATAGAACCGACGACAAAAGAGGAATTAAAAATTAAATTCAAGAATGGCTACCAAGAAGTTTTGCTGCAGAAGTCGATTTCACAATTGTATCCAAGATTATGGTCAATTGTGCAACGGTTTCTGCTAGAAATCCCATCATCATATTCAGCAGAACTTGGATTTAGTGCTGTAGCAACATTGGTAACGAAAAAGAGAAATCGGCTCCATGTTACTGAACGCGACGATTTACGATTGTTTTTAAGTAAAATCGAGCCTGATAGTAACAAGCTTCTTAAAATGCATCAAATTCAGCCTTCTCATTAGTTAAGTTAGGAATTCGATGCCTTTAAATTTTAATAAAAATACTTTTTAATAATAATTAAGTATGCCATTTGAGTGTTCTCTAAAACTGTCAATTTATTTATTTAGAAAGCAATAGTTTATTATGGATTATTTCGTATCATCAAAACCCCTGCCCCTGTCCTTATAACAGGTAAGCTAAAACTTTTATTCTTCTTTTTTTTTTTTTTTAAGAAGAAATTCAGTAGCGTTTCAATTCCAACAACATTCTATCTATTAGTAATTTTTTTTATTTAATTCTTGTTTTCATCATGCATTATGTACGCTCTTATTTTTCTTGGGGGGGGCGGTATTGAAATATTCACTAGAAAAGGGGGCACCAGTTCGAAAAAGGTTGGGAACCTATGCGTTAGATGAACCGCAAGAATTAAATTGCAACAAGTCTTGCTAAGACCTTCAAGACTATCTATACTTTATTATGTACAAATTTTAAATAAATTTTAAAAAAGTAATGCCTCTAAATAGGAACCATACATATTCTTATTTTTTCTCTAATGAAACTGACTAAAATTTTCTTATCCTCAATCTTTGATTTTATTAATCAATTTCATTTTTAGTTTCATTGAAATGATTTCTTAACACATTATTTTCATAGTTTAAATTTAATTTGGATAAAAAAATACGCTACTGGTCATTAAAATTGCTACACCAAGAAGGCGACATGCTACAGACGTGAAATTTATACGAAAGAAAGAAGGTGCTGTGATATGCAAATGATTAGCTTTTCAGAGCATTCAGACAAAGCAGGCGCCAGTAGCGACACCTACATTGTGTTTAAATGAGGAAATTCTTCAGCCGGTTCCTCATACACAAATTGCATTTGAACATTGTTGCCTGGTGAAAAGTTGTTGTGATGCCTCGTGTAAGAAGGGGAAATACGTACCAGCTCGTTTTTGACTTTGATAAAGGTCGAATTGTAGCGTGACGGGATTGCGGTTTATCTTATTGCAGTATTGCTGCTCGCGTCGGTCGAGATACAATGACTGTTAGCAGAATATGGAATCGATGGGTTCAGGACGGTAATACGGAACGCCATGCGGGATCTCAACGGTCACCTATCACTAGCAGCCGAGAAGACAGGCATATCATCCACATGGCCGTAATGGGTCGTGCAACCACGTCACGAGCCGTGAGTAAAAAAACGGGTTGTTTGGAAGACAACAAATGCCTGCATGAACAGTTCGACAACGTTTGCAGCAGCATGGACTCTCAGCTCGGAGACCATGGCTGCGGCTTCCCTTGACGCTGCGTCATAGACAAGAGCGCCTTCAATGGTGTGATCAACGACGAACCTGGGCGCACGAATGGCGAGATGTCATCTTTTCAGATGAATCCAGGTTCTGTGTACAGCACCATGATAGTCAAATCCGTGTTTGGCGTCATCGTAATGAACGCACACTGGCAGCGTGCATTCGTCATAGTCATACTGGCCCATCACCTGGCGTGATGGTATGGGGTGCCATTGGATACACGTCTCGGTCACCTCTTGTTCGCATTGACGGTGCTTTGAACAGTGCACGTTACATTTCTGGTGTGTTATGACCCATGGCTCTATCCTTTATTCGAGCCCTGCGAAACCCTAGGTTTCAGCAGGATAATGCCCGACAGCATGTTGCCGGTATTGTAAGGACCTTCCTTGATACGGAACATGTTCGGCTGTTGCCCTGGCTAGCACGTTCTCCAGATCTTTCACCAATAGAAAACGCCTGGTCAATGGTTTCCGAGCGACTGACTCGTCACCAAACGCCAGTTACTACGGTTGATGAACTGTAGCATCGTGTTGAAGCTGCATGGGCATCTGTACTTGTAAATGCAATCCAATCTCTGTTTGACTCAATGCCCAGGCGTATAACTGCTGTTATTACTGCCAGAGGTGGTTGTTCTGGATACTGATTTCTCAGGATCTATCCAGCCAAATTTTTTGAAAATTTAATCACTGGTTATTTCTAGTATAATATATTTGTCCAATAAATATCATTTTGTTATCTGCATTTCTTCCTGGTGTAGCAATTTTATTGGCGAGTGGTATATATATATTATAAAAGCGAAGTGTATTTTCTGACGCATTCATAATAAATCTAGTTTTCAACAGCATAATCCATAAATGTTACTCTCTTTTTGTAATTTCAAAAGTTTAACTCTTCCTTCAATACACTGTAATTACAAATATAAAAAGAATTCAAGTAATATTATTTTTATCATAATTTATCTATTGTTTGATCTGTTTAAAATTTGTTGTATTGATAATGTATTTGTTCATATATTGTGTAGCGTAATAAAATAAACTGAAGTCTCAATTTGTGCTCCTATTTTTTGCTTAGTAATTAACATGATAGTTTCACTTTATATTAATATATAGCAATTAATCGATTACGTAATAGAAATTTTATTTACTAGTTTATAAATAACTAAAAACTTATTAAATGTACTTTAAATTCATTACAATTATCAAAAATAATGAACACAATCTTTCATTTTATATTAAAAATTTTAGATAAAAATGTACAAAAAATATAAGACATCCTTGTATATATTGTTTTGATAAGTATAACAGTAAATAGCTTCATATATAAAATAAGGAACTGAAATTCATACTTTCTAACTTTTCTGATTAAAGCAAGAAATTCTGGAAGATTAGAATTAAATTTTTTCTGTTAAATTTACCACTGAAGGTTTTATTGTTACTCTCTTAAAATAGTAGTTTCAGCTGCATCTTTCCAAAGAGTTAGTTTCTATCTTAAGGATTAGTTGAGTTTTAAGAAATGAGAGTGAAATTTCACCCCTGAATGGAATCTACTCGATTTTTTCTTCATTTTTCTTCGAGTAGGTTTTCTTCGTTTTATCTAGCTCATTGTTAATAAAGAATCTTGATTTGAATTCTTAAATTAAAAGCAAGATATTTTATACTATTTCAATAGATAAACAAAAATTTTAGTTTTCCCTTAAAATAATTATTACACCCCATATAAGTTCAATAAGAGTTATACTTATAAGTTACTATGAATTAAATTTATGTTGAAAAGCTAATACAAATATATTTGTGTGAAAACCATCACTTGGTTTTCAATTTTTCCTTTATTTGATTATTCAGAAAGTAAAGAAATGAGAAATAGGCAATTTCCTTATATTGTTTTTTACCTTTTTATTTAAAAGTTTAGCAATTATATTTTGTAACACTGCTTTTTCGTGCATACATTAAGAGTTAAATAAAAAAGATTTCTTACAATCTTCAGCTTGATTTTCCTAAATTCTCTCATCAAAAACATTTCTTTCATCTAAAACATTATAAATTTAAAAAACTGTTGGGAGCTTCAGTGATTAAAAGTAAGGTATCCAAATAATTTTAGATTTGCATTTGAGTGTACTGGAAGTATTCACTTCCTAAAGCTATCAAATCATGGAGTTTGCTTGAAGGGCAGACATGAGAGAGTGATGAACAATACAATTCATTCGGCATTTTGCATGAATGAATTTACAAAATAAAACTGATTTCCTTTTTATATTTTAAACAAGAATTAAACTTCTTTTAAAATTTGATATTAAATTTGTGGAGTAGTTTTAAGGAAATTTTCATTTCATAATTCTTTATCAAACTATAACAAACGTTTTTATTTAAATTTCTAAACATTAATAACTTTCAATTCTACCTATAAATGATACAAGGGCTTCAGAACTAATACATCCCAATGGCTATTTCTTCTTTTATTCGTCACAAATATATTCTACAACAAAAAATGTTTAAATTGATGCAATATGCTATCTTAAATGTCAATAAATACATTTCAAAAACTGAGAAATGGAAAACTTTTTACGCTTCCCTGCACTATAAATTGAATGCGTTTTACAAATTATTTAATAATCAAACCTAAAATTCTGTGTTGTATTATCAAAACAAAGTTTTGAAACATTGAAATTATGATTAAATAGTTTCTTTACAGGAAAGAACATTAAAGCAATCCATACGAGGAGGTAATAAAATTAAAATTAAACATACATTTCTCTTTATTTTATTCCATTTTTTGCTTCTTTTTGTAATAAAAGTTGAAATTTTAATGTTATTTTATATATAGACTAATTATAAATTTATTTTTACGGAAATATTATTTATCCATCGAAAATTAATAAAATCGCTGGAAAATATGTGATTTCATTGCTTATTTACAATGCTTGTGTTTTTAATTTCTTATATTAGAGAAAAAGTGCTCCATACACACACACACAAATTTAAGCAGATATAAATTCTTCAACTGTAATTTCTTCAAGATATAAATTTGTTTTTGGTTTGTCTCTCACATCGACTTAAAAATATTTTCTCTCTTTCAGAGTGACGGAAAATTTTAAGTTTTCCTGAATGAGCCTTTTATAGTAGGAGATAATTATAGTTTAGATTAATAATAGTTTAGATTTTGTAATTTTTACTAGAAATAATTTTTTTTAAATAATTTTTTCACTGATTCTTAAAATAATATAACACATTTTAATAATTTTTGCTACTAGGACGATATTTTTGCTGTGAATATTTGAGGAAATTGTCACTGGAAACGATTAATTACAGATATACTGAATATAAACTTTTAAGTTATCAGATATAAGTTCAGTAATATTTTAAAACACGAATTGTGAATATAAATTCAGTTGCAAAATATTTCATTTATTTTTTGAATGATAAATATATAACTCAGAATGAAATTTAAAGTCAATCAATTTTTGAAATAAATTAATAAACATTGAAATCGAAATAAAAAAATAATAAATAGTAAATGAATAAATAAGTAAAAAGAAATTCAAAATTTTCAAAAATTGCAAAAAGAAAACAAGTTATTGAAAATTTAATAAATTGACTTATTGTAAACTTGTATACTTAGAATACATACGAAAAATTCGTATTAATACGTGTTAAAAATGATAAAAATGCTGACGTAAAATTTAACAAACTATTGAGTCTTTTGAAATTCATTGTGCTTATCAAATAATGTTTTACAATTTTCAATCTGGCTTGAATAATAGATTGGGACTGTTATTCATAATTGTGAGTTATGAATGATATTTGAATGTTTTTGAATTATATGATGTTGTTTCGTTTGTTATGTAATGTCGTTCAGATTTATATGTTTATAGAGTGAAAGATATGCATCTCAGTATTGGTATTAATGTGAGAAACTACCACGTAAATTAAAAACCGATTCATATACTATTCCCCAGCTGAGGTAATGATTAGAAATCGTAGTATGTTTTACATCATCTAATTTTAAATATACTTCAGAAGTGAATTTTAAAATAAAATTAGAACCTTTATCCAGTTAATTTCATTTTAAAATTCAGTTACTTATTTTTAACTGAAATTAAACAATCAGATATCCCGTGCTGACTAATAAAACCTCCTGCTACCACGGCTTTACATTTTATATCACGTGTGTGGTACTTTTCTGGGGAACGAGTAAAATAATTTAATCGACTAAAAAGGGTATTTTTTCCCGAGTAAATTAGAGGAAATAGTTACACAGCGCTTATATTCATTTATTCTATTGATTACTGAGTAACAGAAACACATGTTGTAACATATAAAATACTTCTGCTTATGAATAGAAAAACACAAAATTTGATAATATTTAAAAAAAAATTATCATACAACCCAAGTAAAAGTTTTTTTCAATTTTGTTTAGAGGTCTTTTAAATCTAATGATTTTCTTTAAGAAAAATTACAATAACACATTATTTTTGATACAAAGTTTATTAACTTTTGTATCACTAATTTATTTTAACATTCACAGCAATGTTTGAAAATATTCTTTAACAAACAATAGAAAAAATTTTAAAATATTTGTATTTATTAAAATATTAAACGTTTGTAGGTCTTTGTTAATCAAGAATGGGGGAGAATATTGTTAAATGATTTATATTTGTAATCAATATTAGAACGGTTAATAAATATTAAAAAGGAAAGGTTTTTTGTGAATAGAATCTTGTGAATAGAAATAAAATGTGTATACTTTTATTTCCTCTTCGTAAATATACTAATTAAGTAAGGAAATGAATTATGAATGGAGAACGTTCTGGACCAGGTCAGTTGCTGAAGACCTTCTAAATCAAGAGAAATCCATATATGGAACTATATTGTTGTGCATTATCATTATGAAATGTAGTACTTCTCAATTCTCGAATAAAATGAAAAACAACACCCGCTAACATTACAAAATTATCAGCTACTGTTTAAAGTGCTGTCAATACCAATGAGAAATGATTGAGACGTATAGTATATCATTCCAGATGTTGGGTCAGTATGGCAATGTTGAATTCATCTTTAGATATGAATTATTCAAGATACGATCAAATACAGACACGACCATCATGTTGCTGTAAACCAGGATTCGTCTGAGAATACTATGTAACGCTATTTCTGTTTCCAATTTCGCTGTCGACCCTACAACTAAAAGCGATTTAGAATCAAAAATAGTTGAAGCCATTGTCACATTTCATGACTCAAGACTTTTGACGTATCTATATAACCGATTAAAACCATGAAAATAACATTTCGTTTTTTTTTCAGCTGTTAATGAAGCTGGTCTCTGATATTCATCAACGATTTCATATTCAGTTGACGAATGTGAAATTTCGGATGACATTAGAAGCAATACTACGATATGATAAACAACAATCACGGTAGGCTACAGTCGATTTCAGTCATACGATTATAGCCTACAGTGATTGTTGGTGAGCATTATGTCTCTTTAAACAAGGCATAAAAGCAACTTTTCTTCAGACAATTATGTTCAAATGCAATTTATGTATGAGAATATTGATGTAAAATTCCATTTTTCAAACTCATTGTAGCCATCACTAATTTTACATTAATTTATTGAAAAGTTGATCATTTGGATATCATCATGTGTAAATTCTTCTTGTGTCGCTTTCTGGGTGTAGCAGTTTCAATAGCCAGCAAAATAAAAAAATGTACTAATAAAGTCTAACTATTATATACTTGCATATTTCCTATGTTACTGTTAATTAATATATTGCTTAAAATTTATTTGATTAACAGTAAAATGAAATAGCGCGAATATTAATGAGTAATTAACTAAAATTTGTTATAAAGAGAAGCAAATGTTGAATATTATAAATTCAGATAATATTAATAGTTTAAATGAAAGCTATATAGCAAAATTAATGAGGCGGAAATATGAGAAAAAGCCCATAAGCAAATATAAAAACAAATGCAATGAAAACGGAATAAATTGTGAGAATTTATCATTATTCTGATTAAGCTTATAATTCTTGTACGTTGATTTAGTGGCTATTTTTCTATCATAAAATATTGTGAAGAAAATATTGATAAGATAAAAAAAATAAATATTTTAAAAGAAATATAAAAAAATTTATAACTTCTCAAAATCATTTTTTAAGAAATATAACAGGAATATAACTACGCTGCTTAAGTTACATAAATATGTTGACTAAGTAGGTCATTATGTCAAAATATGCAAATAAAGACAGTTGTGTTCAAAATGATTCATTATTTAATTCAAGTGTCAATATCTTAAGAAGAATTGTCAATAGCACATTTCTAAATTTTTGGTCTTTAGGTTAAACTTTTCTATGTAAGAAGGATACTTAAAATAATTTTCAAAGAAATACAAAGAATATTATTTCTTTTCTATAACAGGAAATTTTGCTTTTTAAATAACAATTTTTATTGTCTGTAGTAAAGTTAACAGTCTTTTTATAGAACGATATAAATGATTGAAGATTATACAAGTTAAAAAATTCATCTAGAATCGAAAGACCGGAAATGAAATCACTTCTCTTTGTATCAACAAAAATAGCAGTGAGCCAATACTATTTTTACAGAAATATTCTTCTCAATAAACTACAAATATGAACTTCATTCAACTAGATAAAGGAGCAAAAAAAATTAAGGCTTCATCTATTCAGAAAGAATGATAGATTGTATCGATGTTTAGATTGTTAAAGGAAATATCAAAAATAGAAAAAATAAATAGAATGAATATAATAAAGAAAGAGGGAGTCCTATAACTAACTCTGTTTTCTTTTGATTAATTTTTTTGAAGTGTAAGGTACAAGCTATGATTTATTATCATAGAAATTACTTTCGATCTACACGCTACTTTATAAGTTTTACATTGTCAATAATGGTGGATTATTTTGGGAATATTTAGTGCAGGCTCTTATAATTTGGAATAACAACCGTATTTTTTAGGAAAGAAAATGAAGAGAATTAGTACCTATCTTTTTGAATGTTGGATTTATGCTTGATACAAAAACATTGAAGATAAAAGTTATCTCAGTATGTTTAATTTTGTTCAATCCTACTTCTCTAGTACGTTAGAAAAAGTTTTGGTGAAAATAAATAACTTCTTATTTAGTTTTAAGTAGAGATAGTAATTTTATACTCTAGAAAATTATGCTCGAGTTTTAAGCTTTTACTTATTACAGCCATTAATTTTCTTTATTCAATTAAAGCTAAATTAAAAAAAAGGTAAGATATATAACTGCTTTCAGCTTCTCCAATATTTAGAGTACAAAATATAGTTTCAATAGTTTGCGTATGAATATAGGCTAAAATCGATTTTTTTTATAAAATATTTTATTTTTGATTAAGAGAGTGTATTGTTATTTTCCAGTGAATAAAGTACGATTCCAAATTAAAATATTCATTAGCTGAAGTTCTATAAGAATTAAGGAACACACACAGAAATGATTATTTTCATAGCACAGGATTCTCTTTTATAATATAAACGTATTATATATAAATTAATTTGTAAGAAAGTTCTGTTTTGTATTAGGCTTGAAAGGAAAAATATTGTTAGCATATTAATAATGACAGCAGTAAAATTAAAACAAGTACCTTTAATAATATTACATATTAATTAAGGGTACATATTTTTAATTTTACACTTACTTGGATATGATAATTAAAATATTTATTAACTTTTATTAAAATTGCAAGGTAATTAGGAAACATGAAAAAATTAAGTATTGTATTTTCTATACTGGAAGAATGAGTAAAATAAATTTAAATAAAAAATAATTTTTGCTTTACTTTATTCTTTAAATTTTTAGACAAGATAAAAAAATTGGTTTCATTGTGAATCATAGAAGAGTTTTTGGTTTTTCCCTTAAAAAGAGTGGAATTTTAAAATTCTTTTTATATTCATAAGGATAAAACAGAGTAGTTGTGGATATGAGATACTGATTTTATAAGGAAAAAAATCCACAATGCTGTTAAGAAAGGTAATTTAGTTTCTACTAAGAAATTTGAAAAAACAAAATTACATGAAAAAGTAAAGTTTTTTTTAAAAAATACATAATTTTAAAATAACTTATTGAATTATAAAAGGCTCGCGTTTCCAAATTTATAGTTTTAAAGTACATTTGAAAGCATTTAATTAGCAAAAAACTGTATAACCTCATTAATACTGAAACGTGATGTAACATTTTCATTGATCATTGTATTTCAAAACAAAATGAAAATGTGACGAAATGTTTAATGGATATAGGAAATATCAAGTGTAATACTTTATATGTTTTCATTATTTATATGAAATTTAAAATGAATAATTCTACTTCTCATAATGAATTCCTTAAATTAAATAATAACCTTCTGAAGTTTGGAATTAATATTAATCGCAACTTTAAAAATGTTGAAAAAAATAATCAAAATTAAGTACATACAAACTTTTGCATATATAAGTACGTGCTTATAGAAACTTTTATTTAGAAGTACATATAAACTTTCAGTTTAAATAAATAAATATATTTATAGTTAAAACACATGTTTCAATTTCTATTTAAACATATTAAAATTACATTTTTTTAAGTCCATTATTATAACTCAGTGTGTACTGAAAAAAATTGCATTTATTTATTAATTTTAACATGCTTGACCAAAATACTAGGTTTCATAATATTTATCATCTCTCATAATGAACTCATTCATTAAAAATCATTATTTTGAAACTTAAATAAGATAGAAAAATACTGTCTATACTTACAAATAGTATTTCAAAAATTTAATTCAAAACCTTAAAAACAAAGAGCGTAATGTTCACAAATTACAAGGACATGAAGTAGAGAATTACGAATAAAGTAATTTCTTTTTCTAAATTTTAGTTTTATGAAATAGATATATATATATTATTCGTTAAACTTTGTATACACATTGTGTACAGGATTAACCTATTTCAACATCGTAGAATTTTATAAAATGTTTTATTGGAATAAAAGAGACAATTATTCAATCTATCTATTTCTAATAAAATTATTAATGAATTATGAAAAATTCTAATTCTATTTCACGAAATATTTTAATTATTTCAGAAAATTTTTAAATGATTTCCTCATACAAAAATTTTTTTCTCGCTCTTTTCTTTGTTTTTATTTCAAAAACCAAAGTTAATTAATTTCGGTGTTTTTTTTCAAATATACTGTTTAAATTTTCTGAAAAAAGCAATACAAAATTCTATCAACAATTTTATATTGATTTAATGTTAAGAGATATTACCTTATTCATTCTATAAATATGTATTTAGTAATTAACATAATGCAAGAAGTTTTGGCCATAAAATGAAATTGATTTAATTTTGAGAAAATTCGTTTTAAATATTCATAAACTTATACACTAATTTGATAAGAATCTTATTTCAAAGGGAAGTATAAAAAGTATGGCTTAAGTATTATTAATTAGTAAATATTGTTGTTATTTAATATTGTATTTAATTCACAGAATGTTAAAGATATAAGTTATTTGTATTTCAATTTTTTTCACATTCTCAGTTTGATAGAAAAAAAAATGTTTTGCAATATCATAGTCGTACTACATTCTTTTGTTATTCTTTTCATGATAGTACTTTTTTTAGTTTTAGTATTGTGGATTACCCAAAATTTTCATTCATTTTAGAATAACATTGTGTGGGTTAAAATTTTATGAAAAGATTAAAAATGGAAATCTTTTTAAATACAACATATATTTAGAAAATGTGGAGCATATGTACCTTATACAGAATAAATACACATATTAAAGATTTCTTGATAAATTTGAATGATATTTAAATTTGACCGAGTGTTTCTAATTTATAGTTGTAAATTGCAAATATATGCAAATTTCTATACTACATAAAAAATAAGCATTTTTTAAAAGAAGTATTAGTTTATTTGAAGAATACTTAAGTAGTTATTTATCAAAACTACATTTTTTATGAAGAATGAAGTGTAAAAAACTTCGGAATATAGTTCTGTATTTAAAAATATGAAATACTGTGCGATTTAACAAGTCTTTCTATTCGTACAAAAAAGATCTTTTTTAAAAAATCCTAATTCAGAGTATATTATTTTTACAAAAACACCATGAATAAATATTTATGAGTTTTAATAGTATTTAAATAATTTCCAATATTTGAATTACATTGAATCTCCTCAAAATGTTTACATGTTTGAAATAATCAAAATAATGTCGAATCATTGATACCTGTAGAAAAATTTAAATAAACTTAAATCCTTGATAGTCTATATCAATTTTAAATTTTTACGATTTTCTACTTAAAAGTAAGATGAAAATAATTATCTTCAGGAAGTAAAAGTAAAAAATAAGTAGATGTGAACTAGCAAGTGTTTTGTAATAATATTTATTTCATTAATGAATAAGATTTTCATTAAATAAAATAATGTTTCAGATTTAAATAACGAAGCACTTTTGCTCTCTTGTGTATAAATTTTATAAGCAATTTTTTTTGTACAAGAATAAAAATACTTTATCAATAATTTTACTGTCAAATATTTGGAAAGGAATGCCAAAATTATAGTCTGTGTACTTTCTTTGAAAGTTACTTTAGTTTATAATGGGCCTGTGAATACTCAAAACTGGTGATTTTAAACCAGTTTTTAAAACTAATGCATTTTCCCTTTTTGATAATGGTTGTTTTAAATCAAGAATTAGCAAAGTTTGCTTAATTATAAACTTTTATCTTGTTACACTAGTCAACATGAATTCATTAATATAAAATAACATAAGTAGAAAAATGCACTCTGTTACTCTTATATATATTAAATTTAATATTTAATAAGGAAATTTTAAAAGGATAACTTATTTTCTGTGATATTTCAAAATACGATAAGTTACTACATTGATACGTGATTAATACTTTAAAATTAATTTAAAAATTACACTCACAACAATTTTGCTATAAATATTTACAGAAGTTTTGATTTTAATTTCTAACATATAAATATTTTGTGATTGGAGTGGTCTCTCATTGTATATATATATATATATATATATATATATATATATATATATATATATGTACACAAATTTTTTAGATCATACTTAAAGATTTTTGATTTCAAATTTTAATTTAATTAAATGCTCATTTATTGAAGATTAATTGAATAAAATAAGTTAATTAAATAAAAAAAATTATGATTACTAGATTTAATTAGTTTTGTATTTTACATAATCATTCAAATGTACTATAAACCTTTGATGGAAATACCATTAATATTAGTCTTATTATTTCACTAATGTTAGTTATTATGGAATCATATTATTAAAATATTATACTGGTCTTTCAAAGATACTTAACATTTTTTTTTCCTATAAGATTTCTTAAAACATTTGTCGGAAATTCATATCTACTTTTTTTCAAATATTTTCGAAATCAATTCTTGATTTGATCTGATAAATGTTTAATTAGAAAATCGTGTAATGAAATTGTATGTATATTTATATTTCAATATATTTTCACATGTCCTAATTATGTCCTTAAAAACTATGATAATAATTTCTAAAGCTGTGTTTGCTTTCGATATGTATTCATTCGAAACAATTTTCCCATTTTACTTAAATTGAAGTCTTCAGTGTTAGAAATTTTTGTTCTTCTTTTTTTCATATTAATTTCTTACAAAATATTCGTATGGTAGTTAGAAAAAATTGGAGAAAATTCTTCTCCCTTGTAACAATTAGGGTATATATATAATTAATTTTAAAATGGCAGACACTTTTGTCATCGGAACAGTGAAAGAAGTTAATAAAATTTTAATTAAATTTAATTGTACATTATATTTAATCAAAACGTTTTTAAAGGAATTAAAAAGTTGAATATAATAATAGAAATTTTTATATGAAATGTATTTAATAAATGGAATATTTTTCCTCGGAAACCCATTTTATTTTTATGAAAGCACATTTTATAAAATATTTACGTATGTTTTAAAAATTAATTACATGCAAAGATGAACTTCAAAATTTCTATCTTTTGATATGTTACTTATCAGTTTACTTTTTAAAAGAAAAAATTTCGAATAAATAAGAAACAAATGATAAGGGAAGCTTTAATCTGATTTGCTTTTATCTATAGAATAATCTGACGTATATATTCTAGAAATATAGAAATCTCAAATATGTACCAATCATGAGCAAAATATTCTTTATATACAGAGATTAATAAATAATGCATATCTTTTAGCTTTTGGGCATAATATAATACAATGTATGATTATTCTATGCATTCAGACATAATAAATATTAAAAGAAATATATAAAAATATTCTACTTATATGTTTCAAATTTATATGTATCTTATATGTATCGCTTAGATATGTATCCCATAAATTTTTCTGGTATACGAAATTAAAAATATCAAAAGCCCAATTATTAACAGATAAAATAAGGAAATAACTAAAAAAATTTTTTTACAACTTTTTTATTCGAAGATTATTAAGTTTCTTAACTATATCATTTTAACATTATGGCTTAGAGATTAAAAAGTATTTATTTTTAATGGCGGGCACCCTTGAGCAAGTAAGTACATTAGCCCATTTGCCGCAACAAGGCCGGAAACTGCTACGCATTTTATCGTTACCCGGTGGGCACCTGTGAACCAAGTCAGGGAGGTACGAGTATAGCATCGCCCACGCCACACCACCACAAACCCGTTTATAGGGCGGGCCACATTCATCCATCATCTGAGGAAAGGACAGAAAACACAGAGAGAGAGTACATCCATGCCCGAATCGGGATTCGAACCCAGGTCCTCCCCATCCGTAGTCAGTTACGCTAACCACTAGACAATTTGGTTGGCAGTTTAAGGCAGAGATACATTTTAATTTTAAAAGATTTTTGGTTTCATAAAATAATTTCTGAAAATATGAATGCATATCATTTTTTATACATATAGATGCATAAGCTTTAATGCTTATGGTAGTATTTTACAATATGTTAATTATTCTTGATTTATGTATTAGATATTTTTTAAGCTAATTTAATTAAGACACTTTCATAAATTCATAAGAAATTTTATACTGTTTGTTTAGTATTTTAATGTGAAATTATTTGCGTTAAAAATTTTACAAATGAACAAAAATTATAATTAATATCATAAAAGTTTCCAGTTTTTATTATAGAATTCTCTTAAGGCATTATTTATTTTTATTTCTAAGTATTTAACTATGTTGTATCATCGTAAATGAATTTCACAAAAATGCATTTGCATTTCAATCTATACAACACATTTCAGTATGTTTTAACCAAATATATTCATCACAAACATTTCAAAAATTTTTTAACAACAAGAAATTTTTTAAAAAATTTATCACGGTATTCATTTTGTTAATAACTGACTCAGCATTTACTAAGCGCTGAGAAAACTTATTTTTCTCAATGCCATAAACATTTTAGAGATGCTTGAAAGACTTATACCACTGTTAAAAACACTTGGCAGATAATTTTAAATATCATTTAGGTAAAAACACATAAAATTTTTAAAAAGCGTATAAATAAAAACATCATACAAACGAATATTGAGACAGCAAATACTGTCAAATGGATTTTTAAGGAATAAACTAAATATTGAAATTCAAGTTTAGAACAAAGCATTCATTCCAGTAATTTTTCTTTCATTAATTTAATCATTTTAACAATAGTTCAACCCATAAACCTTTGAGTAAAGAAAGAATTTATTCTCGAAATGGCTTAGAGTCAAAATAATCAATTACGTTTAACATATTTATGATACCAATTTGAGAAGGAATAATTTAAAGAATTTTTATTGTAATACTTATGGAAAACCAATGATGTGTCTTCAAATTTTGGTAATCATCAAGAACTTTTCAAGAAACATTTCTTGGAAATGAGTCGAAATTTCTAATTTACATCGTACATAATTTTTGTAACATTACAAAATCCTGTTTCAATAGTCTTAAATCCCATGGGAATTTTCATTTAAAGTGAACTTTAATGCACAAACATAATGTATTTTGAAATATTCAGCCTAATTAATAATAATTAGTCAATGCAATTGCATCTCTTATTTCCATCTCAATTACAATGAGGCTTGGTAAAATACGAATTCTAAAGTTTTGTTTAATTCTTCAGATATTATACAAACTTTAGTTATAGATTTATTGTGTGCTTACATGAAATGAACTTCTTATTTTATATTAATCATTTATGATGATTAAGTCATAAAGAGAATCACTTATTTAAACTATACGTTATGTATTTAAATATTTTGTTACAAATATTTTTTACTTGTAAAATCAGTATAGTTTAATTTATTTTCTTTGTAAACACTAAATACTGAGTAGTTTTAATGTGTAAAAATGTTTTTTCATACATATAAGGAATTATGTAATTGCTTCATTTTATATAATCTATGAAGATAAATATTTGTAAAGTGATAATAGAGAGAGAGAGGTAAACATTTTATATTGAGTTCTATAAATATAAATCTCTAGTTACAAAGTTAACAAATGTAAGTCTTTTACATATAGGGACATATTTATAAAAGTATTACACCCTGAAATTAAAATGTTTTTGATGTTTATTTTACATTTTTGATATAAACTCTAGACGCAGAACCTCAGATGTCTCCGCTCCCAATGATGCAATGACAGAAGGATGTGGAAGGCAGAATGGAATGAAACTGTCTTTACTAACGAGTCACGCTTCTGTCTGCAATACTACTATGGTTGCATTCAAGTCTGAAGAAGAGAGGATGCTGAAAAGCTGCGTTATGAAACGCCACACTGGTTCCGCACCGGGTATTATGGTCTGGGGTGGAATTGCACATCATTCTCTCGAACTCCTCTATTACCGGTACTTTAAACAGTCAGTGCTATATCTCCAAAGTGTTGGAGCCAGTCGTCCTTCCTTACCTTCAGGGCTTGCCTGCAGACAAGGCTATTTCAACAGGATTTCAGGGCTTTTTCAACAGGATAATGAACGACCACACGTGGCGCGCATTTTCTAAGGGTTCTTCGTCAATAGGCCAGATTGAATTGCCTCTCTGGCTGCCTCATTCTTTGGATTTTCATCGATCGAAAACATATGGTCTATGGTTGCTCAACGATTGAGCCTGATTGTATCCCTAGCTGGCTCAACTGATCAATTTTGGCAACGTGTGGAAGCTACTTGTTCTACTGTATCCCAAGAACACATCCAAAGTCTCTTTGAATCAATGTCAAGGCGTGTTGCAGCTGTAATCTCCAACAATTGCGGCTATTCTGGCTACTGATTGCAGGAACCACACTTCAAGGAAGTCTATAATTTAATCATTTGATACTTGGTCAACATGTTATCTACAAAATAAATTATGTTGTGATATCTCTTGTTTTTCTTGGTATTACAATTTGGGTGGCCAGCAATGTATTAACTTTCACATGAAAAAAATTTTTTTCTTTAAAATTTATTTTATAATATACTTTCATTTTTCCATTCTTATTTCTGTTTAGAGTCTAAGCACTTCTAAGTTCTTATCGGAAAACCATCACTAATTTACAACATGATAATTAGCAGATAACGTTTTCTTCATTTTTTAAAACTGCGATATTGTAGTTATAAAAACTTTTTTTTTTATTTCAATTGGTGGGCACCCTTGAGCAAGTAAGAACATTAGCCCATTTGCCGCAACAAGGCCGGAAACTGCTACTCATTTTATCGTTACCTGGTGGGCACCTGTGAAACAAGTCACGGAGGTACGAGTATAGCATCGCCCACACCACACTACCACAAACCCGTTTATAGGGCAGGCCAAATTCATTCATCATCTGAGGAAAGGACAAGAAACAGAGAAAGAGAAAGTACATCCATACCCGAGCCGGGATTCGAACCCAGGTCCTCCCTATCCGTAGTCAGTTACGCTAACCACTGGACAGGTTGGGCGGCTTATTATAAAAACTATTAGTAGATATATTTCTTTTAGTACTAGAAGTTCAGCTGCATTAGATTTCATTTGGTTTAAAGAAACTAAAAAAATTTAACTGATGATAATTTACAGAGAAAGAACAGATTTATTTTAATTATGAAGATGAAAAATACATTTTTGAAACTATAACCTCCATTCATAATCAATGTATGTTTTACATAGCAAATAAATGATTTTATACGAGTGGTTAAAAATCATTAATTATTTTAGAAAGCCAAATTTGGATTATAATAAAAAAAACTTATATAATTATATAAGTTTTTTCTGAATTATATAACTTAATAATTTTCACTAAGCAAAAAATATAATTCGATAGAAAAATATTCGGCGTATTTTTTAAAGATGTATTTGAGAATGTATTATTAAATAAGAAATTTACTTTTTGATTAATTGATTAATATACAATTATAATTCAGTGATAAGCAATTGGTGTATTTTGTATGGGATATTTATACTGTGTGCACAAACAAATTTCTTTTCATTTTTAAGAACATGATTTTAAAATGTACATTGTGTTTCTGCAATAATTGTTTTCTGTAAATTTGGTAATTTTAAAATAATTATTGAAAACGAATGTTTCGAATTTTTGGAAAATTTGAACAGCAGTACCAAGAAAATAATAAGATTTTCTGATATTAATTGACAGATTAAATAGATATTGAAAAATGAATAAAAATATATTTTAATTTTCAACGTTTATAGAATTTAAATTGAAAATTATGGCAATTAATTTGACTTTTTGTCCTGCATAATTAAAATTCTTTTAGAATAACTTACATAATTAAAAAAACGAACTTCAAGAGCTATTGTTAAAAAAACAAACACTTGTATACAGAAAATCACCTTTAGTATTTGATAAATAGTATTGCCCATATTTTTCATGAATTAATTGTATATTATCTCACAGTATTTAAAAATTTTTAGGGAAATTCAAGGAATTAGCAATTCTAATAACTGATAGATTTAAACCAGTTGTATATTAAAGAATTTAAAATGTCACTTTTAAATTTTTAAACACTGAAAAATTACACTTTTTAGTGACAAAATATCATTAACATTGAAAAACGAATTCCCGAAATATATTTCATTATTAAATTGTGCAACATTTTTAATATATATATTTAATAATAAAATAAATTTATCGTATATAATAAATAAACTGAGAGAGCCACTATTTCCAATAAGCAAATAATTCCATATTCAATTGTATTTCGCCATCTGGAAATGGGTCTTTCTTTGTTTAGTTTTCAAAATGTAGATGGAGCGAAGTGTTTGCATCACTTCATAAGGAAGAGGGATTATACGTACGCATATATATATATATATATATATTAAAGTAGTTTCTGATACTACATTTTTTATGTGTGAAAATAATGTTTTTTTGAAAATTCCTATTTATAAAATCTTTAACATATATTTTTTAAATATATAAATGAAATGTTGGTTAACCATTTTAACATTTGTGAATAAAAGGAAAGTAATGAAAATCTCATGTCGATCACAATTTATTCAATAAAACTAGACTTGAAATTATCTTAGGGAAATGTTTTAAAAAATATCAGGTATGTATGTGTGTTTCACAGACCAAAATTTACTCGATTTTCATGAGTAAATTTTAATTTTTTTTATACTCCTTTCATTCAGAAGATTATGCTTTTTTTTTGCCACAGAGCCAGTTATATAGAAAGGAAAAACTTTTGTTTAAGACTTATCGTTATCTTAGCATTTCTTCTTCACATTTAGTTTGTAAAAATCAGAATTCTTTTGAAATGGTTTCCAACGAACTTTTTCAATTTTCGTAGCTTATACTTTTGCTTTTTCATAAATTTAAGGAATTACGTGTTTTTCTATAAAAAATTATATTCTAAATACATTTTTCTTTTCCTATATTTTAAATAAACTTAATATAGAGAAGTACATAAAAATTATCAAGTATTTATACTAGAAAAGAAATATTGAAATGTAAAGTTGGCCACATACCAATACCGAAATATTTACCGATATACCATTACAGTAAAAGTGTTCAAAATTTATATGAGAGATACAAAAATAATATTTACAAAAAAGCAAAAAAAGTTGTAAAGAAGAAGAAACTTTACATACTTGTGATATTATAATATCTCTCCAACCATTCGTATCTGATGCTCAATAGTATATCTATAAGAGTAAGCTGAGCATATATAATTTAAATACTTTTCTTCTCACTTTAGTTTTAGCATGTAAAATAGAAAGAATATTTAGTCTAGTACATTAAAAAATGTATTTCTTAGTAATTAAAAAGTATGTGTTTTGAATCCGATTAAATTTTCCGCAATAAAGCATTACATAAAATTGTATTACTCTTTTTCTTCTTTTGCGGGAACACTTTTCAATAAATATATTGTACAACTATTTAGTGATACATTGAGTTATTTATACTCTCTCTCTCTCTCTCACTCACTCTCTCTCACACACACACACACTATTATTTCAATGGATTTTAAAATACTACACTTCATCCTTAAGACTACGCAATCTAAATTACATATTTAATTTAAATATGAAGCTCATAAAACAATACTAATTATGAGATTTGTGTTAAGAAATTATATTTCTTTTGGAAATTGATTCCCGACCATTTTTTTATTATCAATTGGGTTTTTTTTATTTAAAATTGTTAAAATATTTGAAACTTAATGCTCAAATACTAATTTTATTTCAAAGGTAAAAACGAAGGTTGCATCACATGTGACAACATACGAATTTAACTTCATAAAATCTATACAAAGTTTAAAAATATTAATTTATTATGACACTGCATATTATTGTGATTTTCATTTTCTTTCAGAATTGTACTGAAATTAATATTTTATTGATGTTAATGCATTTCTAAAAAATTTAATGCTTCTTTTTCCTTTAATATTTGAGTTGAAAATTCCTTTCAGATATAATACAAAAATACACATTAATTAAACGAGAAGAAATAGTTTATATTTCAAATACTTAAGACGATAAACATATTTCTTGAACTGAAAACACCCATTTATAATTTTTGTTATTTATTACAAACGTAGCAAATATTTTTAAAGGTACTATTAAAAATATTGATTATAAGTTGAGTTTGTGTGTGAAGTTGGATCAATTACGTAAAATATATAAGCTTGGATAGCTCGTGAACCTTTTAATAGGTAAATAAGCCTGAAAAGAACTTTGGAGTGAATCTTTAAACTTGAAGAAAATGTTAACTATATTTTTAAAAAGTTGTATTTCGATTTTTATTATTTGAAAAAATCAGATATTTTTTTTCTGTAAATTTTAACTAATACATATATTAAAAACTTCTTAATTCAACAGAATTGACCTAGAAGGCAAAATAAAGTAATTAATTGCTATTGCTGTGATGTTATTAAAAGAAATGTTTTTATCTTATTATACACTACATTAAATTATAAAAATTGCATTAAATGACAAAAATGAATTAAAAAACACTTTTAAGTTTTATTACTTTCTTGTATTTTCTTCATACCTTTTACCACGATTCTTATCACCCTGCAAGATAAACTGGTAAAAGATTTTATTACTATTAACATTTTTATATGCATTCATAAAAGGTTAAAATTATTCCTTATAAAATTTAATTTATTGATGTACCAAAACCTCTCTTACTATCTTAACTTATTACAGTTAAATTACTCTTTTGACTTATAAATATTACAAATTATGATGAGTATGTGAAAGTAACAAATAACTTTCAGAGTACAGAAAATTTCAGTTTTGAATTTAACCAAAAAATGTATACTTAAGCAAAATTTAATAGGACAATTTCTGTGAATGCTATTATTAATATAAGAATATATCTATCACCATTTTAATTTGGTGATAAATCAATTGCACATAAATTTTTCATTTTATTCAGCATTAATCGTCACAGTTATCATTAGTAAAAACATTGATTTATTAATAAAATTTTGCAAAAAAAGCCTAAATTTTAAAAATGAGTACTAAATGTGTTTCTAACTATGCATATAGAGATATAAAGAATAGTATGAAACTTTCAGTAAATCTCTCCGTCAAAAGTTACATATATTTTCTCATTAATTTAGATAATGCATTTACTTGTGTATTACTGTTTAAATTTTAAGAAATTATTTATCTGAATATATCAAAAATTTGGTAACAAAAGGAATACGATAAATTATTAAACTATTTTGAAGAATTTTTTAATTTAAAATATTTGCTTATATTTCGCAGAACGAAACTCAATGAAAGACAGAAACGATTTTGCTTAAATCTTTTGATTCTATCATACATCCTGAATGGATTTTGAGCATAATATTTTAACTTACTTGAAATCTGTTAAACTATCAGAAGTTTATAAATTGTTTTTCGTATTGTCTATAGAATATATTAGAATGTCTTTGTTTGCAATTTTATACTTTTTAAAATAAATTTACATTTTACGCTATCATGATACATTCAAAAAGTAAGAGAATAAAGCACTTAAATAAGTTATAACATATAAAAAAATATGAGTAAAAACTATTTTTTAGGACTGTTGGATTTTCGTTTTCCATAAATATTGCCATTACACATGGCAGGTAACTTTTCTTTCTGTCTCTTGGTGTATTACTCAAGAGACATTAGTTATTGCACCTTTTTATTTTAAATTCAATTATAAAATAAATTTTGCATTTTTATCCTTATTTTATATCATGAAAATATTTCTTAAGTGTTACAAAATAAATTATTCCAAATGTTTGTAAATACATAAAAAATATCACTCCTTTACCTGAAGTGACGGAAAGAAAAAAAATAGATGAGCAATCATTATTATTTGTAAAAAATGTTAAGCTTCTGACTATAAAATAATGACTAAAATTTAAATGAAATTATCAAGCAATTATAAAATGAATTTTAAATTTCTAAAGACTATAAAAATATTAAACTTAGCTGCTTCTTTCCCATTAATGATTAAGAATATTTTATTATAGAAGATTCTCACACTCACCTTTGTTTAGTTGACATTTTCGGCGCTAGATGGCATTACTTCTACTTCAGAGTTTAGAATTAAGTTCTGACATTGTGAGATAATAAATTATTTTAATCAAATTATGTGTCTCAGTTATCATGTTTACTACCGATGATTTTTTTTAAATTCAAATAATTTGTTCTTCTTACAACTGTAATTAACATTTATGTTACAATTTTCAAATTCAACATTTTATTGATGAAAAATACAACGCTGTTTTTTCTTGCTACTTCAACATGCATTTGCTTCTTTTCAGTGTTTGCATACGATGCTTGACGCATACTTAGTGAAATACATAAAGTGACTTTCATAGTGAAATACATGAAGTGTTACAAGATTTACACTTCATATAATTTCAGATATATGAATTCATCATTTAACTAATAAATTGTTCTTGCACATATTTTAAGAATTAGTTATAGTGCAAAGAATAAAATTTACCGAGCATAATTTGAATCAAGTGAATATTAAATGTATTTATTTTAATGCTTTTTAAGTTAAAAATTCATAAATTCATTTCTACACTTAAAACAATTTTTAGAAATTTTTTTAATAAATGTCTAAGCTGTAATAGCATGATTTTCAGTGTTACCAAATTAAGAAAATTGTTCTAAAATGATATAATCCTCGAGTGCAAAATAAACATCAGATATATTAGGAGTTTTCAAAAAATAGTTACTAAATGAATATTTTAATAAGAAGTCGGCTTGTTACTTGCTTCGTAAGAAAAGATATAAACGAGCATGATAATAGTTAGAATTAATTTAATAACGGTCAGTTTCTCAAATTGTATTTGGCTGAAGCACAATATGGATTAAAATTTTTATAATAAAAAAAACCAAACTTTATACAAGTTTATAAAAATTATTATAATATAAAAAATATTTAAATAGTTCTTAATTGATTTAAATATTTATATTCTTATAACTTCAAATAGAAACTATTTTTTGAGCAGAATTTGTAAATTAGTACCAGTTTTTGAATACCAGATTATCATTTGAAATTCGGTTAATATGCTTTGAGTAGAGTATATAAACACACTGAATATGTTTTAATTTATGGATTCTACTGAGTAGTGAATGAAAAAAAAATACATAATTTATGTACTTCTATCTTTGATGACATTTGCGCGTTTTAAAACAAGTTTGTACATAAACAAATTGAAATTAGAACAATTTTGTGGTAATCTTTAAAATACGATAAATGATGGATTTCAGATATTGTGCGGATTTTGCTTTTAATCACAAAATATCAATGAACTTTATTTTGTGATTATATGCAAAAGGAAAACGATTAAAACTCATTTGATACGCCTATATTTTCTCTTGGTGCAGCAATAAGACGATCGGTATCAAAGTATATCAGTGGTAAGAGTTCTCATGAAACAACCGAACCCACGAATAACTTGTGTATCACTTGAAACGAGGGTACATTTTAGGATGAAAATTAAAGGTCTCTTAAACCAATAACTATTAAAAACTTGCTCTGAATGAATGGGTCATGTTTAAAATTTCAAAGCTATTATTGTATTTGGAATGAACATGTAACAGTTCATTATTTTTCAAGTATAGAAGAGTGAAAAATATTTCACACGTAAAACTCAATGTCTGTGCTATAGATACTATTGCTGTGAGTGTATGTAGGTCTCTATATTTCTTCACTTAGAGTTTTGAAGGCTCATGTCTATATCAATAATTTCCTGGGTTTTTGTAAAATCCTTCTTTCTAGCATAATCAGAGATGGTTTCTTGCTGCAGGAGGGCAACAATAGGTCCCACACATTTCGTGTTGTCAATGATTATCTTGAATAACGAGGAATTCAATTGATTAGTAAGATCAATCAATGAGGCTGTGTCAAATTAAACTTATTGGGATATTTTAGAAAAATATGATGTGTGTGTCTCTCTCTTAATCTTCATTCATACTTTGTGATTAAAAAATTTCTGCTTTCAAGTAAGAGATAAAACATGCTTAAAAATTTTAATTTTATTTGCGAATTCATTAAAAATTAGTTCACTACATTCAAAATATCTTTATTTTAGGACATTAAACTTGGCTGTGTGTGCAAGACTGGTTTTAAATAAATTATATAAAAAAATAAGTTTTAATTTTGCTTAACCGTTTGAGTGCTGAAGAGTTTTCTTATATATATGCTGAAAGTGCGGAATGAAATGCATAGTAATTTAATTAACAAAACAAGAGAAGAGCGATATCGCTTCTCCGCATTTTTGGTGCATAACAAGTTGCATAAAATAATAAGCTGTACCTAAGTAAGATTTTAGAGAATTTAAAATTGAGGTATGATAAATAATTCCTTTTAATTTTCAGTTATAAATGAAGTTTAAGTTAATTATATGTATGGTAAAATTTTGTACTAATATAATTTATAGCATAATTTTTACCCTATAAGGGACAGTATAATTAACTTTAATTCCGTAATGTTATTTATTTTTCTGATATTGAAAAAAAATTTCAATGATAATATTTAAAAAAACAGGAAACTGCAAACAAATGAAATTATATAATGGCAAATATAGACAATAAAATATAAATATTAAAATAAAATAAAGAATGAAAAAAAGGCACTAAGCAAAGAACTTTTGAAATTTTTAAAATAATTTTGAAACGGGAAAAAATCATCATTAAAATATATCAAGAAACATGTATTACATGCATTACAACATCAAGAAACATGCATTATGAAATTTTATTTCTTATTGTAATATTTATTGAACATCTTTCTAGTATAACACATAATAATCTCCGAAACAATTTTTAATTTGACAGTATAGACAAAAAATAAAATATTTGTTTTAGTTTACATTAAAATCTTTCTAAACGTTATCGACTGATCTCAAATGCTTTTTATACATTATTTCAAAGAATATATAATTTAAATGTTCTTTAGTTTAACTTCTTAGTTTGAATTGATACATTCTAAATTTCTTATTACTTTTTTTGTATGAAGATGGTTTTATTGAGTTCGATTGAACACACTTTCTATTTGTGAACTGTTTATTGTAATTTTTATAGGTTCAGAATGTTTTCTTTTCTTCAGTTGAATAAATTTTGAGGAAATTTCAACTGGATAAAATCAGTTCAATACAAATCTAATGTAGATTTTTCAATAACTTAAAACTATTTCTGGCTTTTCAAAAGATACTGAAGACTTTTGATTTCATAAACATTTATTTCTTATGCAAATGTGATATTTATTAATCAATGAAACATTTCTGATAGATACAGAAGAATATATGATAATGGAAAAAATATTGAGCCCTAATAATCTGAATAATAATTAATATTTTTTGGAAAAACATTTCTATGACGATGCATTTTACTTCTCAAATATATATATATATATATATATATATATATATATATATATATATATATATATATAT
>JAPDSC010102647.1:180434-205233 GCA_026290005.1 Latrodectus geometricus | reverse complement strand
TATATATATATATATATATATATATATATATATATATATATATATATGGCTTCATTGTTATTACTTTGTTAAATATATGTGTGTATTCATATATACAAAATATATCCCCAAAAATCGTAGCTAGTAAGAATTGCTAGATTAAAGTGATATTTTTAAAAACAAGCAACTAATCATATAAAATAAATGATACAAATTTTATGATATAAATAACATTTTATGGATTACAAAACAAGTTACTTTATATATACATATATGTACTATTTCTAATGCTCAGCTGTTAAAGGATTTCTACTTTACTTCATTTCAAAGAAAGTTCAGCTCTACAAAGATGGCCCTTACACAGAGAGGCACACAGTGGATGTGCCATCATTACCACAAAAGTGGATAAGCCTTGATAATTTAGAATCAGGGACAAAGTAGAAGGCCTTAGACATGACCTTCTACTCACAAAGGTATTTTACATGGAGGACAATGCTATCACTAACATGTATAATGTGGATAATGTGCTTAACATCCATTATCAAACACGACTGATTTTCGCTTGGGTTGTGATTCGAACTCACTACCTCCTGACAATGAGAACGAATACCTTTACGCCCTAACCAACCAGTCCACCAAACTTTAGTTCCTTTTTATTAGGTTGGAAAAAAGAAATCCATTATTTTTTCGATCGATAACTGTAGTGTTCAATATCTCGTTAAGTATCGATTATACGATTTGAAATTTATGCTCTTTGGAAATATCACATTTCACACTAAAAAACATTTTACTGGCTTTTATTCGGTCTATTCCGTTTTACGGTACAGGATGTTAAAAATGGATGTCAACAAAGAGAAAATGCAGTACATTCAGTTTTTCTTTGATAAAGGCAAAAATACAAGTCATGTGGATGAAAATCGAAATGATGTTTTTTTATGATTTCGATATTGTAATAGCCAATCACGTGTAATTTTGATTTTATTGATTCCCTTCAAGAATATTTGATGTTAAAGATGCACCTTGCACCGGTTGGCACATTGTCGAAAATATGGATAAAATAACAAATGTTCGAAGTTGACCAGCTTGTTAGCTGCCCAGAAGCTAAAGATAAGCAAAAAAACAGTTTGAAATCATTATCTCAAACCTAATAAAAAACATGCTTATAAGAAACATGAAGTTCATAATTAATATTTTCATTTAGCAAATTTATTTTAATCTATAAAACTAGTTGCTGATCCAAATTAGACTACCATTAGTCTAATTTTGATCAGCCATATTAGGCTAGTATTAGTCAAATTTAGATCAGAAAATTAGATTAGATAAGCATTTAATTGAAATAAAAATTTCAAATAAATACTAAAACGTTGATAATTTACTGTTATAGCAGGCTTTAATGTTATACACTGTCTAGCAATAAGTATTTGGACACCTATGCAAATGGCGATGTCAGCGGTCCTGAGGTACGTCACGGCCTGCCCTGGTATATATCTTGTAGGAAACAGCATTGGCATTAGTCGCATACAAGATGCTGCGCAGTTCGGAGCTCTCTGATTTCGCGAAAGGTATTATCGGATATATATAAGGTATGTGGCCGATCTTTAAGGGACATACCTAGCGATCTAAAGTACCTAAAATTGACAGTGGCCTATGTGATTAATAAGTGGAACGTGAGACCTCATTGTCGGAATGTGCCCCGAGTCGGCAGACCAACGAAACTAAGAGAGAGAGAGACCGACGAGTGCTGTCTAGAGAAACTCGGAAAAACCGCACCCAACCGATGACCCTCATTAGCAAGGAGTTTCAACAGACATCCGGGAGTATTGTTTCAATGAGTACCATCCTTAAGGAAGTATATCTGCTTGGGTTTTTATGGTCGTGCTGCTGCGATAAGCCTTTAATCAAAAAGTCCAACCACACTGCTCGGTTAATGTGGTGCAAAGCACATCAAAATTGGACCGTAGATCAGTGGAAACTAGTTCTTTGAAGCGACGAATAAAGGTTCACCCTTTACCGTTTGGATGGCAGAATCTGGCGTCTGCCTGGAGAACGTCTCCTTGCAGAATGGATATTGCCAACAGTCAAGTTCGGCAGAGGTGGAATTATGGTCTGAGGGTATTTCTCCTGGTATGGACTAGGACCCTTGGTCCCCATTCATGGTAAGCTCAATGCCGATGCCTACTGAACCATTTTGGATGACAATGTGCTTCCTACGTTGTGGCAGTTTTACGGGTTGGATCCTGTTACTTTCATGATGACAATGCCAGTTGTCATGTTTCGAGGTTAACCATGGCTTGGTATGGTGCCAATGGAGTTCATAAAATGGATTGGCCTTTCCAGATCCAAACCTGAACCCTATCGAGAACCTCTGGGACGAGTGGGATCACCGAATTAAAAGTTGCACTACCCGTCCAAAATCGATGAAGGAATTTGTCTACTCCAAACCGAGTGGAAGACAATACCACTAGCTGTAATATAATGACTTTTGGAAAGGATGCCCTGGCTTGTTCACGCTCTCGTGGAGGCTCTACCAGCTATTGATTTTGAATAAAGTTAGTTTTTCTTTTCTATCACAGGTGTCTATATACTTATTGATAGACAGTGTATATATGTTATTAAATATTTAAAAATTTAGTCCTTTTATTTTAAAATAGACACTATAGAGGGTACTCAACTAAATTGCACAGATATTTATATGTTTAAATTTTATTTAAAACGTATAAAACTTCTAAATATTCTTAAAGTTAACATATTTAACTTAATTAACGCTATCAACAAGTTATTATAAGTTGTAACATATAATAAATTAAATACATAGAAATGAAAGTACTTTCAAATTTAGAATTCAAAAAGAAGAACATTTAATAAGTAAAAATAAAACTAAAAAAAATAAATTTTGCTTGATAGTCATTAGTTCATAATGTTGAGGAAAGTTGGATGTTGCAATGTTGTAATACCTGTTTATATTAATTAGAATGAAATTAAATATTCAGAATAAAGTTAAATAATGAATACTTAATTTCATTCAGTAAAATAACGAAAGGCATGATTTATTTGTATTTGGCCAATACATTATCCAATATTTGTCCTCAGCAACATAGGAAGACAGTGAACAGTTATTAAATATTCATGAGTTACAAACTGATCTGAAAGATGATCTAAAACTTCTAGATTTATGACTTAAAACTTATATTCATTTATGGTCTAAAAGATCCAGATTTAAAACTGATCTGAAATTTTATTAGTATTTATAGGAAATGGAAGAGTTATTAGACGTAAAAATATATTTTGTTGGAATTTGTGTATTTTAAGAAATGAACTAAATGGAAAAATTAAAGATATAGAAATAAATCAAAACATTTAAAAGGCATTTTGAATATAAAAAAAGTGAAAACTAACTTAAATTATAATGAAAATTAGATAAAAGAAATCCATTTGAAAATAAATGAAATGACTGAAGCTGTGTGTGTGATCCAAATAAAAATAAAAGAAACAATACTTAAAATAACGATTAAATGGAATTATATAAAAAATTCAAAGATTAATCACAAAATTATGTAGGGTTTGAAAAGATATAGATTTGTCAACGCCCTTCTCTTGCGTTCAAAATTAGAAAAGAAATAGATTTCAAATACGCCATACTCGTATTTATCTTGATTACCTGCTTATGTACATTTCTTCTTAGTTACTTTTATTTTAGTCAGTAAATGTTTTAAAATAAAGCGTGCTTTTCAATAATAAATTCAAGTATATAAGTATAATTTCTAATAGCAACAAATGCATCCCACTCTGTCTTGTGGTCAGCGTGCCTGACTAAGGATAGGGAGGTTCGAATCCCGGTTTGGGCATGGATGTACTTTCTCTCTATTCTGGTACTTATGACAAGTGTGTACTGAGAAAGTCGGACTCCAAAGCAAATTACGGTTCAGTTGGAAAAGTGGAGCAGCGCACCTCATATTACCAGCCTGGCTGGCAATCGATAAAAAAAATAAAATAGCATTACTTAAAACCAAAACCGATGTTTCTGAAATCAGTTTCAATATGAAGCAGACCGAACTATTTTCAGAGTATCCTTGAAGTTAAATCAAACTTAAAGTTAAGTTGATTAAAAAAATTCACGGTGAAAACGTGGTATATATTATCATTTTTCAATCCCTGAAATAGAATAAAACTACTTATTACTGTAAACTATAGTATTATTTTTATAGCACACATCTTTGAATATCAAATTGTAAAATATTTAATCAGCTTTTTTGAGATTTTTATTATTTTATATGTGCAGCTTATCTCTTCATAATTATTCCCATTGTGCTTCAGAAAAATTAAATAGCTTAAAACAGAGTTTTCTGTGTTTCATTTGTGATGTATGTAAACTTTATTTTCACCTATTTTTCAATAAATACTTGTTATTTAATAATAGGTTTTAATAAGTATTTGCTTTTGTAAAATTTCATGAGTGTTGTTAACGAATACTCGTTTAATTAACAATTTTCAAAAAATATCCTTTTTCCTACTGTAAAATAATTCAATAAAATATTTCATGCCGTTTCCATAAACTATTGTGTTTTGAAAGCATTCATAATAAATATTTCAGCTCCAAGTTTCAATCCAGAGAAATCTGTCAATTTTGTTAGAATCCTATTTACATTTTAAATAACGCTGGTTCGTTCATTTTTTATATTTCTTTGCGTTTGAACCATCATGTTATGATTTACTGAAACTCATACTTTATAAAAAAAATGTTAGAAAATGATTAAATGCTTTAAAAATTTCAAGAAACGTTAAGCAGCATACACTCGGAAAAATGAAATAAAATGCAGATTTTCTGACAGAAAAATAAATCAGAAAATATGAACTATAAATTATTAAATACTATGTGTAAGGAAATATTGTTGTCCAGGGAAATATAGAATAAAAACAACATTAATTTTACAAAAATTATTTAATGATAAAATTATGAAAGTGAAATCATTAATATGTTGATACAAATAATATATAAAAAATTAATATATTTCAAAACAATGCAAATAATTTTTAAAATGAATTTTAATAAAGGAATGCTTGTATATAATAATGTCTTGTTGATAATTTTATATATCTAATCTTATTTTTCTATTCGATATAATTGCAACTAAATATTCAGCTCACATTCCTCTTAACGTTTCTGAATTTTTATTGAAATAATACAGAGTTCTGTGATTTTAAAACTATGAAAAAGTCAATAATAAATTTAATTTCAAACATTCATGATTTTTACTCTTCTTTAAGTGAACTATAGTGGAAGAAATGTTTGCAATAAAAAACTTCAATAACATACTTTTGAGTGTTAATTTTTAGTCTAAGAAAGATATCACTATGTTGCTCATTAATTGCATACTTACAAAAGAACGTATTTTGTGACAGTTGTGTTTTAATCTTTAATTATGATTGTTGTTTTGGCGAATATTTAAAAGATTTTTTTTAATTAAAGATAAACACTACAAATATGTTGAAAGTATATTTTTAAATTAAAATAAGCTAAAATCTTATAATGAAAAGCTGGTGTCTGCCGGAAAGTCCATACGCACTTTCATATATACTGTTAAAATTTTGATACCCTGAAAAATTTAAATGGCTTATTTTGCTTACAAGGCAACTATTAACAAAGCCAGAATGATAGCAACAGCAGTTTGATTGCTTGGTTATTCTAAAATAATGAAGACCAGACTTTTCTTATGTTTATTTTTACAACTGTTTTGAAAAGTAAATAGAATTCCCATGTTTGGAAAATTATTTTAATTAATAACATTTATTTGTTCAACAATTGTAGATATCAGTACAAACTTATAAATATCAAGAACGCGTTAATCATATATCTGTTATTTAACTTTACTCCATGGAGCTGTATAGACTTAATTTCATTGAAAAACATGAGTAGAAACATTCATTACACTTCCTCGGAAAAACACTTAAATATGTGCCTTCTTGGGAAAAAAAAAAAAAAAAACAAATTGTGCATTTCTAGCATTTATCTTTATATGAACTTTTTATAACTATCTAATTAACACTTGAAATTACAATAATATTTCAGATGATTACTATAATAACTGTTAAAAATACGTAAAAAAATATTTAGAAGTCAGGTTTTAAAAAAATATTGATTCTTAAAATAATGAAGGCTAGATTTTCTCATGTATATTTATATATACATTTAGAATTTAATCTGTGCATATTATGCATGTTTAAAAGTTTATCCATGTAATTCTATTAATATGAATGCTTATGTACGCTTATATTAAAAAATAATATACATAAAATGAAAAATACGTCAAATATGAGAATACGATAAATGTGTGTGAGTGAATAAACAAGACTTCAAAAGTAGCGAAATAATTTGAGACTGTAACAAAAAGTAGAAACTATTTTTGATGGGATATGAAGCTATGAAGGATGATATACTGAGATATTCAAAAAGAGATCATATAAGAAAAAAATAATGAGAGATTCCAAAGAAATTTTCAAGATGTCTTGATCATTCACAATTCACTTTCAAAATTTTACTTCATTGAATTCAGAGATTGAGATATCTATAGTAAATAGTTTTGAAATGGATGGACATTGAACCGAGTTGTAAAAATGTATTTTATTTAAAAAGAAATAAGCGCAAATTCAATGCGCATTAATTTAGAAAAGGGAATCAATTCAGAATTCTTGTGTTCAACTCTAAATTGCAGAAACAAAACCAAAGTCTTTTTTGGAAGTATGTGTTGCATTCAAAGTGTAAAATATCTCCCTTCATAACTTAGGTCATAATTTCAAAATCATAAGTAGTTAACTTGGGGATTCATAATTTGAAAATCATAAATTTAGATATCTTTTAATATTTGTTTTCATCGTTTTTGTTTATTTATTAGCGAGATATCTAATATCTTCATAGTTATTACTTAAAAAAGATCAATTTCGTCATATTTTAATATAACTATTTTTCGAAGTCCATGAATACATTTTTAAATTTTCATGGCATTAACAGAAAATATATTTTTAACTTTAGAGTTTATATTTATTTATATTCGCATTATCATTCCATTAAATTCCGATTAAAATTAAAACCTCTATGAGTAAAGACTATCTAGTTTAATGTACCCACTTCCTTGTGCTTCATCTAAATAATCTTTTATCTGATTCAACGAATTTCTAATTTGCACCTAACTTACTGCATTTTTACTTAGTTTAGACTTTACCAAGAAAAAACCCCTATACTTTGATTTCGAGGATCCTGCATCTTTGGAGTGTTTTTTCTTCTAAAAAAATCCTACAATACATAATTTCTTTTCTCTAACATGCCAAAACAAACAAAAAATACAAAAAACTAAAAAAAAATTCTTCTAATTGAAATTTTAACTTAAACGAAAAGACGTAAGTAGTACAGTTTAACACATAAAAGTTTATACATTACAAAATTATTTGATTAACATCGTTTTATGAATCGGTGTTTTTCATAAAAGATGATGTCTCATGAATAAATTACTAAAAATTAATAGAGTGAGATAGAGAATGCTTGAAAATTCTTTAGAGTTTTACATGAGTTTTCAGATGAAGTTTTTAAATATTTAAGTAAAGATACGTTTCATCCGTGTCATAATGCGTTTTTAACTAGTGACGTATTGGTAAAACGAAAATTACATTCATTGCTGAGCGCATAAGAAATACTTTTCCAAAATCAAAAATAATATAGTAATAATTCCAAAATCAAAAATAATAAATAATAATTCTTAATAAAACTTACACTTTGGTGAAAGAAAAAAAAATCTGATGATGTAAATATATTTTTTCTACTTCAAGGGATTATGCATAGATGGGGTAATTTTAAAGGGAGAAAAAAAACCACAAGTCTTGAAGGAAAATGAGTGGAGAGAGAGAAAGTTATAATTTTCTCTCTTGCTTAAATTAATAATATCATAGTATAAGCAATTTTGTTTTATGGAGTTCAATTCAGCCAATTTTCGTTAAGTATTGAATTGAGAAGAAAAGCATAGAATGTAGGAAAATTTGTTTTGCAGCTTGTGTATTGCAGGATGTTGATGTTTATCGAACTTTTAATTATGTTTTAAATTAGTTACGAAGAATATAATGAAAATTTTGAAATAAAGAACTTTCATTTTAAATTTTACATACATCAACATCCTGCAATTAAATGTTTTAAATAAATTATGATGGATATATTGAAAATTTCGAAATAAAAGAAATTTCATTTTAAGTTCGATAAAAATCAACATACTGCAAGGCAAGTTTTACAATACTGCAATACATCAGCAGCAATACAAGTTTTCCTCTATTCTATGTTTTTCTTCTCAATTCAATACTTGGCGAAAATTTGTGGACAGACAGGATAAGGATTTTATGTATCTATTTAGAGAGATTTTATTTAGTTTCTTATAAAATCATTATATTCATCTCATTATCAGTAATAAATTTTCTAACGATAATGTTGCTATATACGAAAGAAATAAAACATTAAATGGTATTGAAAATAACAATTTAAAAGTGAATGAGAACTATTTATATCAAAAGATTGCTGTTCTATTTTATTTTTTTTAATCTGGATTGTGTCTTAACTAAAAACATTTCAAACCACTTTAAGAAAACAAAATATCTCATAATGAAAAATATCGCATTCTTTTGAGTTGTACAAAACTTTTTCAACCAGGTAAAAACTATGTAGAAATTAATCAATTTAATGCGAAAAAAAATATTAAGCTATTAAATTTCTAAAAATAAGGCTAAAAACAATTGGTGTATTGCAATCTTTCTTTTTCCTTAGAATCATTACAAGATTTTAAAGATTTCAAAGTGAGTCAAAAGGAGCTTTTATTATTTCATTGTTAAGAAATAATACAAATTTTATTCCTTACATTTCATAAAAATATACGCATAAAAAATTATTTACTATCTTAATTTTCATCAACTTTTTTAGTTGAATAATTTTTTAAATATATTTATGAGATTCATAATAATTTTTTTTTTGGAAATGGATTCTCATTTACTTAAATTCTTTTATTTGTAACTTGAACAAGTTACAGAAGTTTATTTCAGATATTTTGATTGTTATTACTAATTTTTTAATATTCCGTCGTAACAGTTTGAATAGTTTGCCAGCAAAAATAACATAAAACGGAATGCTGATCAAAGAGTAAAAACATTTTTTTCAACTCAGATATATGATTGATTTTTATGGTGGGAAATTCTTATCGAACATATATTATTTGGAAAATTTCCAGATTTTTAATGCAAATTTACTCAGAAACTTACTTTGTTTCAAATTTATGTTCAACTATTTATATAGTGCTTCAAGTAAAGTTAAATGAAATTTTTTGTAATGAAGTATTTAATGATTCTGTGTGTTAAAGTTTTCAGAATTTATTTTGAATAACTTGTTGAAATATGCACTGAATATTAAGGAGTAATGGTATATGCATAGCTTTTTCCTGAACATTGAAGAAATTCAGTTTCAGTTAATACTGGAGCACTGTTTTTTAACTAAATAATTGGAGTTAAAAAAATTAAAGGGCAAAAATTTTTCAGTAGTATAATTAATTTTTACAGGAATTCCATGTTTGGCCTTAAACTTTAAATTAACTGTAACATGCATTTAGAAATATTAAAACTTCTTATCAAAAAGGAAAAAAAAATATATGAAAAAGCATCATGTTTCTTTTCACTCTCAAAAAGAAACCCTAGAAAAAAATTATACAACACTATGTATGTTCATTTAGTTCGAGTAATTTTATATTCGTTACATAAAGGATTAAATCAAGAAATCAAATATTTCATAATTTTGTTCGTTTTAATTTCGTAATTTTTAATGTTTCTTTATAGATCATGTAAATATTTTTATTAAATATGGCTTATTACAACGCTCCTGGCTCTATCGAATTTCAACACTTGCTGTCAATTATTTCTTTTTCTTATTCGATATATAACATGATGTGTTAAGAAAACTCAAGCAAAACAAACACGTTAGTCTTTCCAGCATCCTCTAAATGTTCTGAAATGATATCTCTTTTCCTTTTTTTGTGAATTTATCATTCGTAAGATTATTTCTTACTGTTGTTGTTATTTTAAGGGTCAGCAGTGTATATAACGCATATAAATACATCTCAATATATAAAATAACTGTTTAAAATTTGTTTTATCAAATGTTTGCTTAGTAACAAAGTTAATGAAGTCTGGTAAGTTTTATTACTCATCGTCCAGTAGGTATACATCAGGGGTGTAATATCTTAAAAGATCGTATTAATGAGCAGTAATTTTCCTAAATTTGAGATAATCAAGAATTAAAAGATCTTTGCTGATCTCAATTATTATTACAGCAAGTGAGATAGTGAAACTATACTTTAGAGATCATTAAGAAAGTATGGTTAAAACAGTTCTTTCTCAACTACAATTACAAATATGCCTGACATCAAAAATATTTAGCGCTATGATTGACATTTATTGCTTAATAGATTATATCTTTTGAATTGCTGCTGAGAATCTGAAGATGTCCATACTTGCATATACAGATTCCAAACCCTATGTTTGATATGAAATATTAAATTATAATACTTGTATACAAATTATTTGATATGATGAGAAACCTACTATTAAAAACTATAGATATAAAATGTAATTTCACAGATTTTTGTTCAAGTTTAATAATTATTCTCGAATAAAACTATTCTATTTTTTCTCATGGTACTGAAGGTAGGAACTACACTGGTTACAAAAACTAAGGGAAAATCACAAAATTAGTGGTAAAACTCCCAAAATAAACTAATCTCTATAAAATTTGAATATGTTGGCAAGCAAAAGGAGCTGAATAATGCGATATTATGCAAAATAGTTCTGCTGCTGTCGAAATACGTAATTTGTGTGAGAAGCATGAACATATATATCTCAGAGCAAAGTCACAATTGCCGCTTCGGGTTTGAGATTAGAAATCTGGTATAGTTAAATTGTAATAATGGCCACCAGACATCATTTGACAGATCAATTTCCATTTCGAGCTATTTGATTGTGATTTTGATGATTATGATTTTGACTAGAGACAGTACAAAATCAGATAAAAGTGGCTAGATGGTTGAATATGAGTCCATCTGAGTTTGATTCATAGAGTTTGGCAGCAATTTCTAACCACGGATTCAGCTTCCAGGAGGTACAACCAACGACAGTCACTCGCTAGAACGAGTGTCGATGGCCTATATTTGTCTTTATACATTCAAAAGAATAGATACGCAACTCCGGCTGAACTCAGACATCCTCTCGCTTCTAGCTCCGTAAGAACCGTGTGTCGAAGGCTTCACAAATGTGGTCTTTACGCAAGGCGACCAGACATTTGTATTTCTCTCACGTCACGTCATAGGCGGGAATGTTTGCAATAAGCACGTCAACATGTCTACTGAACACTTGTTTAGCAGAAGGTTGTTCTTTTTACTGATGAATCCAGATTTAGCCTCGAAAGTGATATTAGGTGCATTTTCATTTGGATATAAAGAGGAACATATTTTCATCCATCAAACACCTGTGAAAGTGATGCGTACGGATCAGGCAGTGTCTGTATTTGGGTCTTTCTGTGGGTGGACGCGCAGACCTCCATGTCTTTTCCTGGAAATATTAATGCTCGCACCTATGGAGATGACATTCTGGATGCTTATGTGCACCCTTATGTTTGGGCAATAGGTGATGCTTTCGTGCTTCAGGATGATAGTGCGAGACCACAAGGGGCTCGCATAGTGGATGCTTATCTTGAACAGGAAACAACTGTGTGCATGCTGTGTGCAGCTCGTTCATTAGACCTTAACCCAATCGAGCATGTTTGGATGCTCTAGGGTGACGTGTAGCTGCTCTCAACCACCTCCTAGGATGCTAGCCATGTTTTCAATTGCTTTTGAAGAGCAACGGCTCGCACTTCCTACACAATTAATAGACTGCATAATTGAACTTGCGATATATAGCTGCATGTGCTGTATTGTGTGCTTCTCGGTGGGATCAGAACCCATATTAAATGTACTTTTTCTATACCAAACTAACACCTCCCGTTTGTTCATTGTATACATATGCTAATTTTTATAGCACCATAAATTTTGGTGATTTCTCTTTATTCTATTTTGTATCATCCTATGTGTTGTATAATTTATATAAGATTAAATTAAATTTCACTCACTATTTTTTGCGTTGTCATCATTTTTCTAATTTTTCCTTAAATTATGATAATTGTGTATTTTATAGATTTACTGAGAATGGTGATTAGATGGTTTGCGGCAAGTGAAATGTTTCGTTATTTCGCTTACTTGACAAATTCAGTCATAATTAAATATTACTTATAATACTTTATTATATATCTAGTATGGATGTTAACACGTAGTTGTCATATTAAAATCCTAATATTGTTAAAAGCATTTGAACATCTTTTATGTCTTGGTTTTCGAAGGGACTTGTTATAAATATTGTACCATATTCCCCTGTTGCCAAGGTTAAAACCTAGCATGTTGTGAAGCACAAACTCTGGCAAACGTGCACACAGAAAGCAGAATCAAAACATCCATTTCTCAGTTTTCACCAGTGTCACGAGGTACGAAAGCGGTGGTTAAAATGAGCAGATCCTGTATATTTGTCTAAAGTCCTGCTTAAGACACTTGTTTTTAAGAAAACTATACTTCTTAAAAATACTCATATTCCACCATTACAACTGAGATTGCATTGTACAGAAATAATAAAATATAAATTACTTTATCATTTTCATGTGATATAATTTTTGCAATTTTTCCACAATAAATTATTTGTTCACTCTGAAATTTTTCACATACATATATATCAATACTACTAACACAAATGAAAGTTTTATGAAACATTTTAAAATTTAAAGTGGTTATAAAATAAATTTTCTATGAAAAAGAGAATTTATTTGCATATTGCTTACATTTTAAGCTGTAAATATAATAAAGTACTTACTATTTTAGATTGATTTTAAAAAAGTATTAAAACTTATTAATTTAGTATGAGAACCTGTTGCGAAGATACACATTGTTATTTTATACTTAGTACACATAAAACCTCCACTCTTTTCCTTTAAAATGCACTGGTGTCAGGACTACAGTAATAACACACATTTTCTATGTTATACATTTTTCTTGAATATTCCTCTTATATGTATTTGTAAGATTATTTTTCTAAAATTTATTCCTAAATATATCTATACATCATGTGCCTCATATACATAATACTTTAAGGCAGTATTTTTTCCATCAGTGAAAAAGAGCAACTTTTTCATCTCGTAAAATGACATATTTAGAAAAAGAAATATTCTGAAAAATAGGAAGGAAGACACCTGCATATTTTTTATAAGTCTAGTTTAATTGAAGGCTATATGTTTAGTGAAATTCATTTTTCATACATTTATTTTATCTTTTAAGTTTTAAGATTATGCCATTTAAGTTACTTGAACAATTAATAAAGTTAATTACAGAATTGAAGGATTTTCTTTTTACATTTTCTTATTTCTCTTTTTGTATAAGAGTTGCGTTTTTAAAGTCACACATTATTTATTGATGCTAATTAAGACAATTCGAGAACATTTAATTTATGCAGATTCACAAATTGAAAAACGAAATATAAAAATGATATTAACGAGATTATTAGGCAGAGAAATAACGATAGCTTTCTTTTGCTGTTTATAAAAATGAGTAAAAATAAAAAGATGCATCTTTTCTGTTTAGAATTTATGGCTGTGATTTTCTAGATTAAATTTCAACGAAGAATTTTACTGATTAACAGTCTTACATTATAAGTGCTTTTAAATAAAGTCTCATTTTGAATAATATTTCCGATTACATTGAATTGTTTTTGTTTCCAGGGAATTGCATGTCAAAAATGTCTTAAGAGAATTTCTTTCTTTAATAACTTATCAGTTACATATTGTTGAATAATTAAAAATATCATTAAATGATTATGATTATATTATATATTGTTTAAGATTGTACTAACGATTATCATGCAACATTTCAAAGGAATCACACTATAAATATATCATTAGATATTAAAAATCATGCAAAATTGTATAATAATGCATAGTAAAATGGTTTTATAAAAATAATAAAACAAAATTAATTAGAATTACTTACCAATGAAATTTTCTGTTTATATATATTCATTGACTGAAAAATAATTTTTTATGTTAAGAAATTATTTTTTATACCAGTTACTTGGTTCATTTAAATTTTTATACTTTTATTCGTTAGAAAATTTGAAATTGACAACGTATGTTTTAATTAATTATTTAAAAATGAAACAAAAATAGTGAAATTTCTTCATAAAATTTACTTCTGTTTTAATTCAAGTGGAGCTAAATGTATCCTTCAGCAAGTACTAACTTATTTGTGAAAGTGCATTTTTTAGTTTCATAAATTTTTAAAACAAGTTGCTTTTTTTTCTCTTTTTACTATTTACTTACTTTTTTATATTTTTACAGTAAAATCCTTAGCAATAGTATTTTTATAAAATTAATGCTAATTTGAACAAAAATATATTTTTCTGTAAATATATATACAGTATGAATAAGGCCAAATAATGCTATGAGTTTGCTACTTTGAACAAAAATATATTTGTACGTACTAAAAATAATTCAGAAAGAGGAATTCATGTTTCTTAACTAATGTACACTCGTGGAAATACAGATAAGATTTTCATAGAGAATAAGGAAATAAGATAGCCAAAAAAAGAAGTATTTATTTTAAAATACTTGGAAGCGAATGATGATGATAAATTCAAAACTCCAGCGTTGCATAGTTTGTAACTTAGAAATAATAATGTAGTGTGCCATGGTTATAATTAGGTTGAATCATTGTTATTGGGTGTACATCATGTGTTATTTGAAGACCATTACACACGTGTTAAAAGTAATGTTGTATTATTACAATTATAAATTATTATGTTTTTGTATCATTATGTAATAATTATGTTATTAAGTTTCACGCGCGCGCGTTTTTATAAATGGTCCGACGAATAGGTAAAATCATTTTCGACTTTTCAGAATTCTTCGCTAATATCTTATTATTAGCTACATTATGCAATATTATTTCAATTGATGATAATATATAAAATACAAATAAAATAAGTTTCTGTAAAAGCTGCAAGAATTTTGAAGGAGGGGAATCTGAGGTTTCTCTTTCCTAAGTTTTCGTAAATAAGGTTCTAAAAGAACTTTCAGTTAAAGACATCGATACTACGCTATACAATTACTCACTGTGATATAGCATCTTTCTTGATCATTTCCCTCATTAAGATATAGAAAATTTTAAAATGGATATATTTTAATGAAAATAGAATAAAGATTTATAGCAAAAAAGACATTTATTTTATAACGAAATTTAAAAAATGTCATTTATCTTATATTATAATTTTATATTATTTTAAATATCACTGAAATAAAAAAAATTATTTTTCTAATGTCTCATGAGGATTTTATTACTTATAACAAAGTTAAGTAGTCATTTAAAATAAATTTTCTCGTTATTCAAAATAATAAATTAAATTCGATATATAAGAATAGAAAAAGAATGCAAACTGTAAAAATAGAAAATATTATGAATAACTGAGTTGAATTGAATTGTTTTGAATAAAATGATAACTAAAAAGGTTTGAAATGTAAAGAAAATGATTTGAAACAATCTCAATATCAATATATGTTTCAGAAAAAACACATTTAAATTTTATAAGATGGAAACTCAAAAAATATAATATATTTTAGTCTAAAATTTGTATTAAATTTATATATATTTCAAATAAAATTAAAAATGTAGAATACATAGTTCTTTTTCCACAATAATTACAAATTACATACAAATTTAATTTCAAATTTATGTATAATATATATATATATATATATATATATATATAACAATTTAAATAAAAATAATATTATTTGTATTTGAAATAAATTAAGTTATTTTATAAACATTGCTTCTATTATATTCACTATAAATCATTTCCTAATAAAATTTTTACTAGAATATCACACACATATACCATTGCATAACTTCTGCTTAAAACAACAGAATAATGTTGAATTTATGTGGAAATAAGTTTTTGTTAAATTTTAGTAAAAATATTTTCTTGAAAATCCATTTTAATTTATAGCATAGAATAATAGCGTTTTTATTGATCTGATCTATTTTAAATAATGTTGAAAAATTTGCATGCATGCATCGAACTGAATCACAAAATTAGGAAAAATATTTAAATTATATGTAATTTACATAAACTAATTTTGTAATTTTTCTTGTCATTGACAGTTGTAAGTCTTCATTTATTCTGTCAATGAAACTTTCTTTGAAATAAGTAACCAAAAAATATAATTTCACGAGAAATACAATGTTTACGAAGTAATGAAGAAAGTAGTGTATATTTTATTATAAATTTAAGACTTCCAAAAAATCTGAGGCGAAGAAGTTAAAAAATGAATGTACGTCTTCAATCCTCTAAATACATTCCAAATGATTATTTAAGATGTCGAAGAATACTTCTAAGACATGTGTAAAAATTTATTTTTTACTTGAGGCATAATTTATGTTTTGACATGTAATGAAATATGTATTATTTAGGGAAGCATAACTGTAGTTTAATAACAGACGATTTAGCATGATATAATTTGTTTTGCTACTTAATTTAAAATGATATAATTTTAGTTCAGCAGATTCAATTAGAATTTTATGACATATTTTCCTTGTAGAGAATGAATATTTAATAAAGGATTGCTTTTTATTCTAAATCGAATAATTCACCATTTTCGATACTTTTTCTAGAAGAATACGTTTTTACAATTACAATTGTTTTGTAAACAATTGTAATTGTAAAAATTATAACTGATTCCTATTTGCATAAAGTAGAGATTTTAGCAAATACATTTTGCATGAAATTCAGAGGCATATCTTTCTTTGAAAAACATTGATTTCTTCAAATGAATTAAAGTAATCTAATTCTAGAAGCACTGTACATGTGTTACCGAAATATTACTACCTATATGAAATAGGACATTTGTAAAAGATAATATGAATATAGTAGTTAATGAATTAACAGAAAAGAAAACCAATCTTAAGTAAGGCAAATATAATTTTAATAAATAAGGGTAATTTGGAATAGGAATTTCAGCAAATAGTGAAAAATAATTTTAATAAATGAAATATAAGTTTGATTTTATTGAAATTTACGATTTTTTAACCAATGACTGGGCAGATTTTTTTTACTACAAAGTAAACTTGTATTATTTTAATAAACTGGCTTAGCTTATTATAAACTTAATGTAAATTATTTAAGCTGACAGCTTAAGAAAATTCCTTATTAAATTAAAAATTCCCTCCTAAAAATTATACAGCTTAGCACAGAATTTCTTGTTTGAATTGATGCATGTACAATTTATTTTTATCTTTTTCAATATATAGTCCTTATTTTACACTGTATCAATAAATGTTCTTCAGTTTTGAAAATAATTAACTATACATATTCTGAATCTAATGTCCAAAGAAGTATTAGTTTTGTTGAAAAAAAATTTCATTTACATTTTAAATAATGGTTTTATTATCATCCCCTTTTACAAATTTTTAAATTTCTTTTATTTGAGTATGTATTGCGTATTTCTCAAAATGAACGATTTGCTTAAGAAAAAATTCAGAATTAATTTAAATATTTTAACAAAGAGAATAAAAATAAACATTGAAATGGATATACCCTGAACAACGAGAATTAAATACAGCTTTATTTATTCATAATAATAAAATTATTTTTCTAGAAAATTAAATACCACAATTATTAAGAAATATTAAAACATGTAAAAAAAAATTCCCAAAACATCGTATTAAAAGTGTAAATCTAACATTAATTGTTCTTTGTGATAAAATGACAAAGATGAAATCCACTATATTATGATGATACATGTAATTTATACAGTTTACTGCATGCTAATAACAATGAAGACGATTATTTGATATGCATGTTATTAAATGATTGATAATGGGTAATAATTTGTTGAAAAAAAGTTTTCGCAGACTTATTTCTATTAAGCTTTTTATGAAGTTAAAAATTCCGTATATATACCTTTTTTAAAAGGAGTATCCCCATTTTCACAAATTTAATATTTAAAAAAAATTTATGAACATAGTTAGAAATAATGAAAATAAGTACAATTTTATTAACTTCATATTTTTTACTTTTATGCTTTAAATTATAGTTTTTATATATAATAGCTTTATATATTTTTAATTCTTGACGAAATTAATGAAAGTAGTGTTTCCTTAAAATTTTTTAGTTTTTAAATTAAAGTTTAAAAATAGTAAATAAACGAATTATGTATGTAAATAATGAATCCGACACATTAGACAGAATATAAAAGTAGTAACTATTAAAGCTAACTTTATATACCTATTTGAAACGTATCACACAATATAAGGTAAGAGATTAAAATTCACAACACTATTTTGACAGAGAAGGTAACATGTTAAACAGAAACATGTTAAACAGTAAACATGTTAAACAGAAAAAGAAAATTCGTATTTAACAATTAAATTCGCATTTAACAAAGAGTAGAAACATTTTATTAGTTGTTGATCTGAAGAGTGTGATTGTACTATAATTGATCAATGTCATGTATGTGGTTGAACTGCGTTTGAAAAAAATTTGTGATGGAGGGGGGGAGGTAATAAACTTTTCTAACAACAATGACTTCAAACAATAAGAATAATAGCTGCATGGCTGAAACTGTTTAAATAATTTATTATTTAAATATTATGCCTATTTCTATACAGCTTATTCATGACGCAAGAATTTATTCTCTTAAAAAGCAAAAAAAAAATTTGAAGGAATCTCTTCACTTTTTGTCAACATATTCTTGAGAGTTAATTTATATTCCTAGGAAGAAAATACAATGTTGTTGTTTTAAACTTTTTAATAGTATCTATCAATCTCTTTCTCTCTGCAATTCTGATGATAGATATATTTAACAAATATGATAATTTATGCTAAAACTATAAACGCTTTTTGGAGTGCTATTTTTGCAAATAAAGGTACTTAGATTTTAAGATTTTAATTCTTTTAATGTTTACATTCAATATGAATCGGAAATTGAAATTTTTTTTAAAGAAAATGAAACTAGAATTGATTTATTTTATGTTTAAATTTGGAAAAAAATTTGAATATGGTTTGTGTTACTCTGAGTAGATGAAAGATTTCAGTTGGCCAAATATAATTAGTAAGGGTTTCATAGTTTAAATTGAAGTGCAAAGAATCTCCTTTTGTTAAGATTAATAATATTGTCATTATATTAAAAAATTTAGAAGTGATTTTAGTTTTTCACAATTTAAAATATTATCTGTTTTACACAGATTTTTGATAAAGTTGTTGTTGTTTTTTTACATGTTATTACCGTGTTTTTCATCTTATTAAAAAGAAACTAATGCCGATAATAAGAGTTTTCAAGACATTACTGACTTCTACAAACTTAAGACTACATTTGCCTGCAAAAGAGCACAATTATTTTTTATTTTTCCTTTATTAAAAGTCTTTTCAGATTAAAATAACTTAATGAGATTATTATTCCTTAATAAGTATATTTACTATTCTGTTACAATTTAAGGAGTATACTGGCCAAGCTTTTTAACATCGGCCTAGAAGATCCAGTGGAACTACTCTTTTCAGACTAAGAGAGATCGCGAGGGTGACAGCTTCGGGGATATCTAGGAATCCTGTACTTACTTCATGGACACGTCATCATCGTCACGAAACTTTGACACAATAGAAATTAGTATTTATAAAGATATAACTTATTTAAGATTGGTTGAAGGGAACCAACACCTTTTCGGAACAGAAAAAAATGAGAATTTTAAGCTTAGGAAATAATGTGTTAGAATATTTAAAAAAATATTTTAACATTTCAAATAAAATTGTTATGTAACGAACACATTTTTACACAGCTAAACCTAAACACAAATAAAAATATAAGAAAACCTAAGCACAAATAAAAGTATTTAGTTATTATTTTTTTTAATCATTTTAAGATGTTATGTGTATTAGTATTTTTTATCACTGATGTGTTTCTTGTGGTACTCTTAAAAAAGTTTTCAAATGAAAGAATCACACAAAACTACCATAAATACATGTAAATATATTTTAAAACTCATGTAAAGTTGTTAAAAATGTTTTAAACATTTATAATTTTTTATACAAAATCAAAACAATTATAGAATTTGAGAAAAATCTAAAATTTAAGTAATTTTTATACAAATTTCCTATTTTTTAAAAAACTATTAAGCACAAAATAGATTTTAATTATTTCATTAAATGTGCATTAGGTGTGTACATAAGTATGTAAAGTTTCAAATTTTTAGAACAAGAAAATTTATGTACGAGCGTACCTGTGTATTCAAAAACAGCTTTTTGAGAAAAATGCAAAACAACAAAAGTATCTATTAAAAATAAGCATTTATAAAATTTTCCTGACCCATATTGGTCATCTAATAATATTTCTAATGTCTCAGGTTTCCTTTTCTCTTGTCTTTTTAATCTTCGAGCATCCCTACTCATATTTTGTCTGAGTAATTCTACTTTGCAGATTCCAGTTTTGCCCATTTTTCTTAGTGAGTCACACATATTGAGACCAGGCAGGATGACCATTTCTTTCATGACATAAGTGCGACTAATTACACCATCATTAAAACATATGACAGCATCCATAACTCCAAATTTTAAAGTTTCATATCCAACAAAGTATTTTTTTGGAATTCTTTCCCAAATACAATTGTTAAAACTCTCATTTGGGTTTGTGTCCCACCATGTAAGCATTTTTGTAAAAGTTTAGATGCCAAGTTCCTAAAAATCCCTCTCAGTTGAATGGTCCGTTGAGAATGGGTTCTAATAAAATCGAAACTAAGCTTTAAGAGGTGTGACACTTTGTTTATATTTTATTTTTATTAATTTAAATCACTTAAATAATTTTAAAAAATTAAGTGCTATATATTTTTGGATACAGAAAAATGTGCTTTATTCAGAATGATCAAAATTGAAAATTTGATTTTTTGAAAGTAAAAGAGTGCATTAAATTATAATAGAATTGATATTTCTCTTGGATGTGTGAAAGTTAATTATTTGTAGTCATTAAATATTATGTTCCAAATTTAACAAATATTTATTTATTAAGACTTAGAAAACAAATTTAATTAGTAAATTTTAATTTTCTTAGATAGGAAAATAATTTTACTTGTAATTAATATTCGTACAGGTAATATTAACATTACTACATTTATAAACAGATATAATATAGTATATATAAGGTTGGGTGAAAAAATTCATTATTTTTACGTGAACCTTTTGATACTTGTTTCCCATTTGCTTAGCTTAAAAGGTTTTAAATTTAGCGAAAAGTCGAGGTTCTGGGCGATGTTACGAATGTTAACAAGAGGTCAGTTTCAATAATTTTTGATATTTTACAGACGAGACAATTTCTGATACTTAATTTTGACGACGATGTTCCCGTGTGAGATACATCTTTGACCTAAATATACCTGAATTGAATGATCGATTACAAAACTAGATGTTATAATATCGGGACCATAAACATCATCCATAATCTTTTTTTTGATTTTCTGTTTGTTGAATGCAACTTTTAACACTTTTTAGCTCATAAATGTACCAAATAAAAAAGAGCAAAAGAATTTTTTAATGCGAAATGTTACCTTTTCAATGAGCATAAATTTGAAATTGCTTGATCAATACTTTATGAGATATCGATTACTGCTGCTTCTATTGAAAAAAGAGGAATTATTTATTCTCCAAAATAATGTTTAATTTGTACAGAGTTAATTAATCTGCCACTTAAATAATTATAATTAAATGCGTGTTCTTGTCATTCCTTGATAAATTTTCAGAAATTTTTCTAACCATTACTGAGAAATAAATACTATTTCGCAATCAAATTCTCTATTATAAAAGATTTTATTTTCTATTACAATAAATCTTACTATTCACTGTAATGGAAAATGAATGAAATTTAAAAGTCCATGTTAAAAATACGTGCGTAATTTTCAATGGTTAAAAAATCACGATAATTTAAGTTTAGTTCAGTTCGAGAAAAATTAAGTAATTTTAGCCTAAAATATGTGAAATTAATATATGATATACTTATTACTTTTACTTATTCTTTATATATATTTAAAACTGAATTCTCCATAAAAATAATATTGATACGAAATTGGCTATACATTTTATTTCAAAAAGTACAAAAGGAAAATTTTTAAAGTTAAAATGTGACGCAAAAATAAAAAGATCAAATCAAGTCATTAGTCAAAACAGGTGGTAAGGAAAGTTATTCTGTAACAGAAATGAAGTTATAATTGTCTTAGCTGTGAAGGTCAGATTTTTGGAAAAATGTGTGATTTTGAAGTCTTAAAAATACATCTTTGATTTTTTTAAGACTTCGTAATCAAACGACTGTAACAACAAATGAAATTTTTAACATAATTTAAAAGGAATTGTGTATTATTTCTATGTAAAATGTGCATGATAAACATGAGGAATATAAAATAAATTATCTAGAAATCAAGAAACATAAAATGTTATTTGCAAAATGTTTTCTATTATTCAAATTTTGGTGAATAGCAAATGACGTAGAGATAAATAGGAGCTTTAGTGAATGATCACTCCGTGTTTAACGAGTTTGTTTTGGTTATCGAAATTGAAATAAAGTTTATCCATGTAAACATATAATTAAAGTACCCAACAAGTTTAGAGACGAAAACACAATAAACATGTAGCTCATAATTGATTTTTGTATTGGGTGGTTTTATTTCTAATAAATTTAGAAACTTTCTAGTATTGCATTTTTATTTATCTAAATTTTTAGTGGATTTCTTATTGCTTATTGCACCCTTTTATTATTGTAGGCAAGGATTTAAGACATTTAATTCATTTTCTTATCATTTTAGTTGTTATAAGATGCTGTACGAGTTTTGATGAGTTATCTATTTACTAATTTTTTTATAACTTATAGAAGAATAGAGAAATCTTGATCAGACTCAATATCAAGAAATAAATGTATTATTGGCCACACAGTGAAGAAGATTTTATCTCAATTTTATATTTTGCTTCAATTAGATAAATCAAAAATGGAATTCGGATCAAATAATAATAGAATACCTTCTGAACTGAATATTTTCATCAAGCATTGGAATTGAAAATCACGTTATTTATTTTTCATGCGAAAGAATTCATATTTTCTCTACATCTAGAAATTCAGGAAAATATTGAATAGTTATTTAACTGTGATAAAATGAAACAAACCCAAGAATCTATCTAAAGTTTTGAAGGTAAGCGATTGGAAGTCTGATATTTATCTGTAGTTTTGCCATTAATTTTCACATGAGTTTACTGCTGAGGTTTAGATAAAAGATCATCTTTCTTTCTGAAAAATTTAATTGGAAATAGTATCACTAATCATTATTAATCTCAAAAGACAATAAATATTCAAAATACATGTGAAGCACACACACAAAGTTATCAAATTATTTAGTTCATAGTTGATAAAATATATCTATTTATACTTATTTCTTGAATTAACTAGGAAAAGTTTAATTATTTACAGACAGATCTCATTTAAATATCTTTTGTGATATTTTGTTTTTAAAACCTTGAAGACGTATTGATAAATGTTATTATTTTTCAAAATATCCAATTAAAATGTTTAGAAATTATCTAATTAAATAATGTTTTAAAATAACAGTTGTATAATTTTATTTCATCGTTGAATTACAAACTAAATAGAATTTATTAATAACTTGATTGCAAGATAAAATTTTTATTAATTTAACATTCTTTTGAGTTGCTATGTAGGAAGATATAAGAATAATGTATTAGAAAAAAGAAATATGTAGGACTAGTGATAATCTAACAAGAATAATGAAATCACCTCATTAAAATAAAAGTTTCTATATGAAGATAACATCAAAATCAAATAGTGTTAATGTGAGTGGTTATTTATTTATAATGAGCAACTTAGGAAGAATATTTCATAAATTAAGAAACGAATAGAAATCAATTATAACTTTTAAAATCTGTTAAAAAGAATGTATTTCAGAACTAATAAATGTTATAAAGGTTGAAATAAAACATCAAAATTTAAATATTCAAAATATTACAAAGCCAGATAAATTTGTATATTTTTATTTATCAGATGTATTTTTAATTTCCTTTTATTAACATGGAGTTTGAAAAAGAGAGAAATATAAAGTAAACTTGAATACTATTAGTGCTAAATTCAATGGATATTATGCTGATTAATGACAGTTACATTGACATTTCCAAAGGTTAAATCATGAAATCTTTTTCATGCGGCTGAGTTATGCATTGCTAATAACAACAATTATTTTTGAAGAAATAATTCAGTAGAAAAAGGTTTTGAGATAATAACTGAATAAGAGTTACAATTTCTAAACGGAAAATTGATTTAATTAAAATAATAAATTTTCTTAACTTTTTATGCATTATTTTAAAATATATATTACAATGTGAATTATACAACATGACACAAACGATAAAAACTGTTATAAAGTATTTGCTCACACAAGTTTACAATTAACAATATTTGCTTATGATTCCTATGAATGCAAAATATTTATTTGATCTGTCAGAATTTTTCTTTAATTTGCAAATATTTACTGAAATTTGCTTTATCAGTTATTGATGTTAGTATTCTAAAAATATTAATTCTAATCAGTAGAAGAAATGTTAAATCTCAAAATAAGATATCATATTTTGAAATTTAACATTA
>JAPDSC010102647.1:162205-175434 GCA_026290005.1 Latrodectus geometricus | reverse complement strand
AATAATTAACTTGGAAGTTTTATGGATTTCTTTCCTTTTTAAGGATTTCATATTCAAAATAGTTAACATAAAGGTTTCTTCTGGTAGCTATTATAATGTAGATTCTATAAAATTTATGCAAATATTCTTTGGTTAGATTATTCAGTTAAGAAATTTAGTTAATTAAGAAATGAGAGGGATATTTTTTATTTTTTGCAAATAGATATAATACTGTAACTACATTTCTGACCACTGTAAATGCAACACTCTGAAGGTAGCAAGAAAATAAGTAAAATTTATAACATGCATTAGCGGAGGTGAGATATACAAATGATTAGAATTTTAGCGCAGTCGCTCATCACGCGTGCCTGTGGCGACACTTCAAAACGCTATTTAAGGAGTGGAGATTTCTCCGACTTTAAGTTCTGCCATTGTGTTCTTCTTGTGTTTTTTCAAAGAAACGATCAATTATGCCTTGTAGAAAACAATGATCATTTTTTGATCAAGTTTCCGAGTTCTAAAGTGGAAGAGTAGTGGCCTACCAAGATTGTGGATTACCTTTCAGGGAAATCGGTAGTCGTGTTGGACGAAACCAAACAACTGTAATGCGAACGGATATGTAATCGTTGGATGCAGGAGGGTACGACGAACCGTCGTGTTCAATCGAGTCCATCTCAGTGCACAACTTCACGTGTTGACAGGCAAATTGTGCTCATGGCAGTGATGGATCTCACAGCCACATAACGAACCATAGCACAGCACATTCAGTCTGTAACGCATCATCTAGTGTCTGCGTGTACTGTTTGACTCTGCTTGCAACTGAATGGTTTGTCATCAAGAAGTCCATTGCTTCGTCTACTTTTAACACAGAACCACAGACGTCTCCACCGACAATTGTAGGATGAAAGAAAGCTATGGATGGCGGAATGTAATGAAGCTGTCTTTACTGACGATTCACGCTTTTGTGTGCAATATCACGATAATTCCATTCGAGTCTGGAGACACCGTGGAGGAGGTGCTGAAGAAATGTATTGTGTATGGTCGCACTGTTCCTGCTCCAGGTACTATGGTATGGGATGGTGTTGAATATCACTCTCGCTCGCCTCTAGAATTCATCGACATTACTTTAAACAGACAGTGATACATCTCCAAGGTGTTTGAGCCAGTTGCCCTTTCTTTCCTTCAGGGCTTGCCTATAGCCATATTTCAAAAGGAAAACTCGGGACTACTTGTGTCCAAGGCCACGTGCATTGTCCAAGGATTTTTCATCAATCGCCTGATTGAATTGCTTCCCTGACTGTCATGTTCTCCGGATCTTTCGCCGATAGGAAACATGTAGTCAACTATTATGGATGGTTATTCAACGATTGATCCAGATTATATCCCCAGCTGGCGTATCAGATCAACTTTGGCAACGTGTGGAAGATGCCGGGTGCGCTGTACACCAGAATTCTTCCAATGTCACTTTGAATCAATGACGAGGAGTGACGAGGACTTTGAATCAATGACTAGCCACCAATGAAGGGATGGGGCAGTCAGGTATAATCCTTTCACCAGTAAAACTAAATTATCACTCAGTATAATTATATAATTTAACAATATAAATTATTTTAGAAAGTTATTAAAAAGTAAAGGGAATGGCACAGTATGATTGAAAAAGAATTATATAATCGATGATATATCGATGATGTTATAATTAATGATTTTAGAATCAATGAGCATATTTTTAAGATTTTTAATATATAAATGGATATTTGTTTTCCTCATAAATAAAAAATGTTAGAAATTAAATTATTGAATAATAAGTTAAACTTCAATGAGATAATTGTGCTTGATAAAATGAGCTATATTTATTTATACTTACATAAAAAAAATTGCAAATTTGTAGTAAAATTTATGCATTTAATTGCAATGTAATAAGGAAAGACTAATATTTAACCTAAATAAATAACATTTATTATTGAATTACAACAATTAAATTTAAGAAATTACTAATTGGAGTATTTTTCAATTGCATAATAGATTAATAAACTTACTTATTGAAAGAAAAAGAATAAATATTATTTGAATAAATTAAAAATTATTCAGGTTAAATTGTTTAAATATTGAATCTTGTGGTGTTTGGAATATATATATATATATATATATATATATATATATACTATTATAGAATCATATTTTATAATACAAAATAATTTTGATAAATAAAAATTAAAGTATATAACTATATCTAAGCAGAAAAGTTGATTTTAAGAGATATATTTTTGCATTTGATATTCGAGTTGAAATGTCATTTGAAACAAACATTCTATTCATTTTTGATGTTTTCAACTATTTACTCATTAATTAATAAAATTCATGCATTTCGAAAATTACAATTTTTAGATTATTCATACAATCCACTCTTTTATTTTAAAATAAATTAATTAAAAGTATTAATATATAAAAAATGATAAAGGCGTTTCTTAACTGCACATGAATTGCTTAACCTAATCATAATAGATAGAATTAAAAATTATAACTTCAACAACAGTTCTTTTTTATGAAATGAAGAAATTTTGTTATTCCAGTCATGGCTTAAATGTTTGCGTAATTATTTTAAAAAATGTTTTGTATATTTTATTTAAGGATATCATTTTTTGTTAAATCTTATATCATTTTTTCTTAGTTTTTATAAAGTAATGTCCCTCAGGGAATATCAATCTATCTCACTGTATGTGCTAGTTATTTATAACATTTCGTCTTAGAGATCTACAGTTTAAAATAATTGCTTAAACATTTAATCGCGCAAAATATTTTTGATTTGCAGTAACATAAATGTAATTTAATTATATTCCCCATATTATGTTTTATATTCCTTTTTATTTAAGGTATATTTCATAATAAGTTTTATAAGAATTTTGAGCACATTTTGCGTATTAAAATAAGTTTTTAAAGATATTTTTTAAATGAAACAAATATTTGTTTCGTTATACTATATTTGACAGATTAATTAAATTACTTATCCTTTTAAAACGAATACGAAAATTGACTTGGTTATTATAGTGACAAAAATTATTCTAAATGCAAAAGAATTTTTGGGAGATCTTTAATAGAGAAAATTAAATTTTGCAAGAAATTGTGCTTCTAGAAAAGACTAATTACACTTAAAGAAATAAAAAGATTTAAACATTATGCTTCCTATTGAAGATATGGAAATCAATTCCTTCAAAATAATTTTCATTACGTTATTTTTACAAAAGCAACATTTTTTTATTATTAGAGAAATAATTAAATGTTTAGCTTAAATACATAATTTCAGAATTAAATAATTTAGATTTTTTATTAACATTTGCGATTTCACTTTGGGAAAATATAAAATTTCCAAAACCCGTTTTTAAATTGTTATGAGTAAGAAATATATTTTCTCTACTTCTAAAGAAACTAATGGATTTCATTTTATCTCATTACAATCAAATGTTAATGCAATTATTTTCAGACAAAATTTTACTGTGCAAGTTACATTTAAATTATATTTAATTGTTGTGCAAACATTAATAACTATGTAAACACCTTTGAAAATTATATAGAAATGTTTCATAATGTAAAATGTCTATTTTGAATAACACTATAAGAATTATTAAATAATTGATAATAAATGTCAACAATAATGTCATAAATCAACAATAATATAATAAATGTCAAAATATCTGAATATCCGAAAGAAAATGTCAACACTTTTTGTTAGACGTTTAAGGAACTGTGGAATAAACAGTTTATTATGGAAAGATAAGTTCTGTTAATACACTAATAAGTTCAGTTACTTTAGACAAAACAGAGAACTAATAAGTCTCAGAGAAGCAACCAATTCACTCACAAGTCAGTAGAAATTGTAAAGATTTAAGATTACATCTCAATACTTATTTACGTGATTTTAACGAATTTAAATATTGAACAATGTTTGCTTAATTTTAAATACATTTGTTCTTGCTTTAAAAACATAGATTTATTCATATTTATTTCCACAAATATTTTTAGTTTTAACCTGAAACTATTATAGTTAAAGAAAACAAGGAAGTTTAGTTGATTTCAATTATTTTTGGAAACCATATTTTATCGTTCATTAGCATAATTTATTGTCATTATAATTCAAGCTAAGAATTAGAATCATAGGATTAATTTTATTGTAATATTAAAGAGAAAATATGCAAGATAAAAATTATCAATAATAACTATTTTAATTATCCTCGAAACATCTCTTGCGTTCCTTTGCAAAAATTAAGACTGTTGTTTATTAATTTTTAATGCTATTTTAGTACTAAGTAAAATATCATTTTAAAATAACATCATTTAGTTAGTAAGCTAAAAACATCGCACAAAAAATTATATACATTAAATTTTTCTTTTTTTGATGATATGTTAAAAATAAGTAAAATTATATTTTAAACGTGAAATCGTAAATTCATTGTAAATGGGAACAATTTTTGGGAATTACTTTTAAATCTTCGCAATAAATCTTAAACTCAAAATTACTTAAGTGAATAAAAATTAGTTAAGAGAATAAAACAATTAGAAGAATTAACATTTAGAGAAATGAAAAATATGCGATGCAGAAATCATAATTAGCTTATTATACAATTAAAATGAAAAGTATTGGAGCTCAATTTTTATAAAGAAATAATTTTTATTATAAAAGAAAATGTGATTAAAAATTTAAATATTCGACATGAGTTTTATGTTTAATATCGTTAAAATCTGTTTGTAATCTTAAAATGGATTTAATATTTTAAATTATTCCGAGTAATTCCTTTTAAAAGAACAAATGCTTCATTTTATTTAATATGTTATAGTATATACACATTTTATTTTAAATTAGTAAATTCCTTTCCATCACATTATTAATTTCTATTTTAAAATTAATGTAAGTTATGCGAGTGCAGGTTATAAATAATTTGGATTACAATAAATTAAAGATATATTTAAATTTAAAAAATTTATAATTACTTTTCCTTTCTCTAATTCTTTGATTTAAAAGAATTTAAGCATTTATCTCTGGAACATTTTAATTGTAATCATTTGATCTTGATTTCGCTAACTGAAATAATGCACAATTTAGTTTAGCTGGTTATTATCACTTTTTCTGTTTGTTAACTTGTACACTTTTCATATTTTCAGTAATTTAAAATTGATAAATGTTTTACCCTTGAGGAACTGTGATTCATACGTTCAAGTGTAATGATTTTAAATATCTTAGATATCTTTTTAACTCTTTTGGACACTTGAGGGTTTTAGTGGTATAAAGGACATACTTTAAAGTCATACATAAATTCTTATGACATGAGATCCTTGATGAATATATAATCGTAAAATGCCAATATAAAGTTTTTTTTCCTAAAAACTAAATTTATTTCGCAAAGTGGAAACATTAAATTAATTTTCTTAGAAACTATTCTTTTTATTTTATGAGTAAACGTCACAATGATATGAAATATATTTAATTTTAATTTATTAGTTCATTTTAAGAACAAAATGATGATTATATTTCATAAATACATAAAAAGTAAATGAAAAATATACGTATTTATAAAAACAATTGCAGATCTAAAATTCTATTCTGAAATATCACGTATTGAGAAAAAGTAAGTGATGTTATTTTAAAATGTTATATTTTAAGTGGTGTTATATTGTAAAAGCTTAAATGCTTATTTATATAAGACATTAATTCAAGAAAGAATGTATTTATTCTTGATAAATATTTGATATTTGAAGGAAATGCATTTCAATCTCTGCATGAAAAGATTTTGTTCTTCAATGGTTTTGTGAAGAATATGTATGAAAAAAATAAATTATAAATAACTGACTAAAATTGAATTGTTTCGAATTAAATTACAACTGCTAAAACATAGTAGCATGAAGTATGAGAAAAAGGAAAAAAAAATTCATTTTAAGAATCTAAACAAATAGTAAGAATTCAATAGTGAGAATCTAAACTATTTAGCCACAGAAACAACTTTAAAGTAACACTATTCCTTTTTTGATCTTAATTTAAGCCTTCATCTGTAACATGACATGGCAATTTTTCTATATGTCTATATTTAAAACATATTCTGTGTTTAAAAATTCATATCAAATATTTCTTTTTCATTTTGAATAAAATTTAAAACTTATTATACAAATGAAAGTTGCGTTGTGATAGACATTAAATTTTATTTTTATTATATCAAAATAATTGCTTATTGCTGCTTTATTATATTTTATTTAATAAAGGCTCATAAGATTATTTCATTACTAAGATATATATATTTGAAGTCCAATCAATATTTAACAGAAATAAAACTGGTAATTTTTCTATAAAAGGAAATTTTTTCATTTTATGTTTTTTAACGGTTAAAACACCATTACTTGAAACAGGAAAATCAATATCGGTAGAAATATCAAAAGAATAATTTCTCATCAAATTTTAAAGTTTCTTAGAGCCAATGAAAGTATTTTATTATATTATGCTTAAATATAGGGAATAATTAATCACGATTTTTATAAAAAATATTTATTTGTTCCATTTTATGCTTCTAAGAATAATTATTTTATTATATAAATTATAGTTATTCTAGTTTCATGACGATTATGATATGGATAGGGATTATATGTAGCATATTGGGATATTAGGGTATGTAAGATGCAATTTTATATAAAATTATCTTTATTAAAAGTCATACAACTATCATACACACATCAAATATGACACACATAGTTATGCTAATTTATATTTTTACACTATTTTTTAAAAGGGATATAATTTATCTCATCTAATTTCGTTCAATTGATATTTTAAATTAATGTTTTAATTAAAGAAATAATTTTAGCGATTTGAACTGTAATATAAATTATATTAATTTCTATAGTTAATGCTAATATTATCTTTCTAAAATTATTTATAAGAAATAGAAATCTTCATGTTTCATTTCATGAAACTCTAGGATAAAAATATTTCAATCATATATATGAAAATAACTTTTTATAAGGATGAGTTAAATCACATTAATCTTTTTTATTTCTAATGATTATTTATGCTTAATAAAATGATTTTGTTATTGAAATAATTTATTGAACAAAGGTAAGAATTACATTTTCCTTCTAAAATAAATCTCTTACATTGTGAAAGAAAATTTAATCATAACATATATATATATATATGTGTGTGTGTGTGTGTAAATTATAACATTTAACATTACTGTTTAGGAAAATTAGGAATTCCTTAAGTACTTTATTTTATCAAAAATCCTTAAACATAATATCAAAATATATAATTTTAAAGATTTACTTCAGTTTTACTTCAAATATTAGTGTAATAATGATATAATATTTGACTCTGCAGCAAAGTACATTATTTTATTATAATAAAAGAAATGGAAATTTTATTATTTCTTCTGGTTCAAAATAACAGATAATCCAAAATCTTTTGAAATTGCATTTTAAAATGAAAAATATTTAAATTTTTATTTTATTAAAAATTTTTAATAATATTATTTCTTACATACATAACGAATGAATTTAATAGTTAACTATTAATTATAATTAAACTTCTCTTAAATAAATATTATTTTGCAAATATTGAAGGAAATATTTCAAAGATTTCTTTTAAGAGGTAGAGGAATCGTTATTTCAAAAATATTCCCAAATTAAGAATTAATCAAAAGCAAATTTATTTTCTTCTCTTGTGACTTATTTAAGCGAAAATTAAGAGAAATGGGAAAAGTTATTCTGTCTATTATGCAGACAGCAACATACTTGATTGTATAATGTTGATTCTTGGATACATCAAATATGTTGGATAATTGTGTAATGCAATTCAATATTTAAGTTCAATTTGCAGTTTTGCATAAAATGCATTAGGACAACTATTAAATCTGATTAGGACTAACTTTTCCTTTATCATATTTATCTATACAGGAATAAAGCATATGAAATAGAAAATGCTTAATTCCAAAAAATGTAAAGATATTGTATTATTCAGATGCAGGACAAATAAAAAATTATTCATTTTAAATATTATCCTAAAGTGCTTTAAAATAATTAAAATTATTTTAAAGCAGTTAATTTATTAGTAAAATTTCTGTATAACATTAAGAAATAATTTATATAGTGTCATGCAAATTTCAGAAATGATGGTGGTGAAATGGATATGTAAATGATTAAATTTGCTCACGCATCTGATCACACGATACTCATATTCAGACTATAAAAGACAACAACTTCCCTTATCATAACAGTATCAGATTTTGGTAGCTGTTGCTATTATTGCAGTAGTGTAGAAATACCATCAATTAACGACTGGGGAATGTAACCGTATTATCGTACTTTATGAACTAGATTGGGCACAATAGCAACATATGGTAGGCATAGCGGGAGTACTATCCAATATTGCGTCACACGATGGAATCAGGAAAGCCTACGAACACGCTGAAGAGAAAGTAAGACGCATAGTTGCATGTCAGAGCGCACAGATCTGTGCATAAGACAGTTGAGTATTCGAAACACTTTATCCATGATACGTGAGATGCGAAGCTGATTGCCTTGAAGATCAAGTGGATATGCGATCACTCAAACCATACGCAATAAATTGCATGAAGTAGAGTTATAATCATGGGTAACAGTAACAAGAGTACCGTTGACCACTCCATACAGGACTAGATGTCTATTGTTATCGTATTCAGACCAACAAATGACATGAGGTATTATTTAAGGATGAATCTCGTTTCTGTCTGTGAATGAATAACGGCCATCGGAGGCTATGGCGGCAACACATAATACTCAAGGAATAAACACATTTCACAAAGTGTCAAACCATCCCTACACTGGAATTCATTGTTTGGGGTAGCATAATATTTAATAATTGGACACCTATTGTACACGTTGATGAATGCTGAACAGCAAACTTCTACATCACACAAATTACGGAACATGTTGTTCTGATTTTGTTTCAGGGTGCACCCAACACGGCATTCCAGCAAGACAAAACCAGGTAGCATGCGCACGGCAAATAGCCTGACGGGATTTGAAATCCTTCTCTGGTCGGGAAACTCCCCAGATTTCAATTCCATAGAATATCTGTGGACGTAAAAGCAATCATTGGACGTGATATGATTCAAGGTGACATGAAAAGTAATAGCACAAACCGTGGAGGATCTAGGCACATTAGTGGATGTTGTTTGATAACAGTTACCTATGGCAAACATCAATGTACTAATTGAAAGAATACCTCTCTGGAATCAGGCCAGTATAGTTGCCTTAAATGGGCACTTTAGAAATTGAATAAATTGGTTAATAATTTTTTTGTCTGCTTTTTAATTGTTTTCTCATCCAAGCCACAACTATCGTTTCTGAAGTTTGCAGGCATAATTTCTTGGTGTTGCAATTTCATTTTAGAAGAGCATAATTATCAGTTTGATGCTTATTAAAATTTTGAATTTAACCTTGTTTCCTATCACTGTGTTTTTAATATTTAATTTTGGTAAAAATAAAGATGGAAAACAAATTTTTCATACATAATTTTAGGGAAACAACTTGAATCTTTTATTTGCAAAATAACTTTAATACTCATTTGTTTATTAAAATGTTTTCAAAGTTAAAAGAAACAGATATTAACGGTTTTAAGTAATAAGTGTGAAAAATATGAAAGCAATACCAAAAAAACTGTCCTGTTTTTTATATAATCACAACCTTCCTTTTCTCATCGGTATGAATACGGGCTTATAATTTCACTCATGTTGAAAAATGTAACACTTCACTGCTGTTATTTATTTGATAGTTTTATTGATAGTGATTAAAATTACAATGTGCTTAGCAGTAATCAACAGCTTTATATATATATATATATATATATATATTTAGGTGGATATTTTATGAGAAACTTCTCATGTATAATAACTTTAAAAACTCAAGTTAGCTACCTGTCTTAAGAAAATATCATATTCTCTTATGATAAAAAGTTCAATTCCTACTGTGACGATAACAACATAATATCATAGACTAAATAGAAGTAATCAGAATATGCTTGTTCTGTTTCTGAATATAGAGAAACATGATCTCGTTCTAGTTTAAAACTCTAGTTAATCTAATTATTTACATATCTTAATAAGAACCAAAATTTTCTATTTTTCACAGTCAATGTTGGTATCATATTTTATTGACTATAATGTTTCATCAATTCTTTTTTTAATAGTACAGAAATATCTTATTTTGTAACTTATATAAATGTATTACATATGTTCATTATCAAAAACTATTTCATTGATATTTATTTTTAAAACAGTTTCCTTTTTCATTGATATTTCAAGAAATGCATACAATCTATATTAGTATTTCTTTTAATATATCAGAGATATCGGTTCGACCAAAAATCTTGCTAGTGATAACTGATTTATTATACTGATTTTTGATGATGCACATATGACAACATTTTTTATATAACTCAATTTTAAAAATAATATATTTTACGTTTAAATAAGAATATTAATTAAGATGAGAAAAATTTTCCCGTTTCTTAAAACATTTTTGTCTTTGAGAATTTTCTTTAAAAAACTTTCGAAAAGAAAATTGCACTAACTACACAGATTTCATTTTTATTTCAGTCAATCGAGGTTTGAAACACTTCAGTTACCATAAACATTTTATGAATATAAGAATAGTGTTGGAAAGTATTTATTAGTTAAGGATTGATTTTTAGTTCGTAGCAGGTATACTATTGAGAGAGAGAGAAAGAGAAGTCAAATGAAATTAAATAATGAGATTAAGTAAAAAATACAATTGTTAAATTAAATTAAACATCTTTTTTTCAGAACAATTACGTAAAACTGATAGAAAAATGTGTCAGTAGTATTCAAAAGAAAATCAATTTACTTCATAATTGTAAAATGTTCTCATTACAGTTAGTTACCTAAAATAGTAATATTACTAATAAAGAGACATATTTAAATGAAGAGATTAATCTTCGCCCACTTCTCTCAATAGAAATAATTCAATTTCTCTTAGATATTTAAATATTCTCCAACAATTTTGGAAGAACATAGTAGCAAACTTACCTTTTCGCATTCACCTAACTTTAATTAAAAAAATATTGGCGATGAACGCAGTAGCTTAATGGATAATGAAGTCCGAAATTCGAAGTGAGTTATCTTTTATTATATCACATTCTCTCGTATTGATAAAATTTATCCAGAAGAGTTATAAAAGTTTATAAGTGCATAAACTTTTATAACTCTTGAAGACTCTTCCACTAGAAGTGACTATTCTCATATGTTGTAATATCTTATGGAGATAATGTTATGGCTCATATTTTGATATATATATATATATATATATATATATATATATATATAGGTAAAAATCTTTGAAATTAGTAATTAACAAATATCTTAATATATGTTTTCCTCAATATATTTGTATCATATTTAAATATCTTTAAATAATATATGAATTTTTACGCATTTTTTACATGATGTTTCCTTACCCGCATCAAAATATTACAAACTTCATAGCCAGTATGCCCACACTACAGGGTAATTGGGAATTCCTGATAGAGTAGAACTTACAACGTTTAAAATACCAAAATTATCTAAACAATCAAAGTGTTTCAAAGGGCTATTAGCTAATAATAAAAATTTTTTTTATTATTCAATGTTACAATTTAAAGTTGCTACTATGTTATCAATATTACACTTTCTTATTGTGCAATAAAAATGTAGGTTGAATAAAAATTTAGTTGTTAACATTCGAACATTTAAATAAGGAAAACAGAATTCTTTACTTCAAAAATAAAATAGTTTTCTGATTGGTTTTATTTCATGTCACATTTATTAAGATTAAACAAAATACACTATCCTTAAATTTTAAGCAGAGTTAATTACAGGTCTTTCAAAGTTAATTCAAAATTTTTGAAAAACCCGATGTTTTTTATATAAAAAACAGGCAAAATGTTTTACCATATAGAAAATGAAGTAAATAGTATATTTTATTAAAACTTTTTATATAAAATATTCTTACAACATTTTATATGGTAGGAGATTATTCAAAAGCTTAACTCTGCTATTGAAATTCTACACATACTAATTGCAAAGTTTGAAGCTACTTGATAAAATAAACGGCCTTAAACGTAGTTAATATAAATATAAAATTAAATAAACTAGATAGTATGGAGCATATCTAGTAAATAATATTTAGTAATGAATTAAAAGTATTTAGTAATAAACTATAATAATAATAATAATTCTATTTTAACCGATATGCTTAACTTTTAAGATTGAAACGTAAACAGTCTTATATTCTCTCAAATTCCGTTGCAATGTGAGAAAGATCACAAAGAAATTCTACATATTGTAAATTCTCATTTCGAGGTCTTTTATTTTCAATGCAACAATAATGAATAAATATCAACTTATCAAATATTAGTTATATTACTCTTCTTGATAGCTAAAATTTTATATTTTAATAAATTATCTGCTCATTAAATTCTCTGTTAAATGAGAGCAGAAAAATAATAACCAGAAAAATGTTCAAAATAAAAATTCATATTTTTATGAAATAGATTTTATTACGAAATTAGATTTTGCTGTATAAAAATCATCTAGACATTTCTTCTAAAAAATGTATCAGACATTTCTTGTAAAAAATGCAAGTATGAAAAATTATATTAATGACTGTCAAAGTGTTTTGAACAAATTTGAATATTATTGTAATTAATTAAATTTAAAAAACATTATTCTACATAATAACTTTTTAGTATATTTTTAAATATATGACGTAGATGTGTAATCCCCTCAACTATATATACTATTTATAAAAAAAGCTCATAAATCCTTTCTTTTTAGTGTTGAAATCGTTGATTTATAAAATAATGATAAAAAGACCTAACTATTATAAGAAAATACCAAAAAAACTTAATATGTCTATATTTTAAAATGCAATCAGAGTAGTTAAAAGGATAAAGAAATAGCAAATTAATTTGCCTAAAAAGGGCTCCGTTTGTCAGTAATTATCCGTTAATTCCTAAAATGAGGAGATAAATCTTTGGATTTTGTTAGAAAATTTTCTGTACTGTCGAAGTTTGTAATAATCTGATTTCAGCTGAAATATGATGACATATAAATCCAAAACCAAACTTAGCATGAAGGTAATATTCAAGGAATGACATATGAAAAAGAAATAATTGGAAACAGAATCACAGTTGTAAAAAAGAATAATTGTCTTTTTAAGCGGTAATATGCTTGTTTTTC
>JAPDSC010102647.1:141447-159850 GCA_026290005.1 Latrodectus geometricus | reverse complement strand
TTACGTGAACTTTTTGTAACTTCTTTCAGATTCGCTTTGTAAAAAGGTTTAAAACAGTTTTCATGTAGATTTTTAGGTCTTGTTCGAAGCTACGACTGCTAACATGCTGTCAAGTTTGATAATTTTTGATATTTTATAGACATTCTCGACGATATAGTATCCATGCAAGGTGCATCTTTAGCATCCAAATACCCAAATGGAATCGACGAAACAAAAATTGTACGTATTTGGTTGCTACAGTCTTATTTAGGACGATAAACACCTTTCACAATTTTAGCCACCCGGCTATCTTTTTCGTCGTTACAAGAGAAAAACGAAAATGTATCGAATTTTCTGTTTGTTGTCTTCCATTTTTGAAACCTTGTACTCGTAACTGAATTAATCAAACAAAAAACCGCAAGAGGATATTTTAGTGTCAAATGTCCCTTTCCAACGAGCATAAATCTGAAATTGTTTGATAGATACCCCACGAGATAGCGATCACTACAGACGTCTACCGAAAAAATAATGGATAACTTTTTCGCCAAACTAATTTATATACATCAATTCAAAACATTCGTTAGGATTTATTTTTAAGGTTAAGCTATATATATAAAAGCTTAACCTTAAAAATAAATCCTAACAAATGTTTTGGATCCATATATTTGAGTTTTCAAATAATTGTGTATACATAAATATTTGAATCTTTTATACAGGTTATAAGATTTTCAAGTTTCACATTTTAACTAGAAAATAAGTTATCTTTCTTGTCAAAGAAAACAACTTATTATAAACTTCAATGCAAAATGAATGTCTATAGAATTATTTTGAAAAAAGTATATAAATATTTTTTTTAATTATGAAAACTCATAAAATATAAATTTTCACAAATTACACCCATCTAAGTATATATTATAATTGCATAGTTTATATATAGTACAATTAATAGTTAAAAAAAAGAGATGCATTTTTGAAATTTTTGAACTTGATAGTTTTTGTGAATACAAAAGTTGTCAACTTACAACATTGAGTTTCTAACATTACAAATTTATTTTTTATTCAAAGTCAATAGACTTTCGTAATGTATTAATGTTATTATATTTAATAAAATGTAATATGTAATATATGTTATAATATTTAGTAAAATGTACTTTGGTAACAAATCATTCTTATTATTACGAATAATTATAAAACCATCACGTATGAAAGAAGTACATGGAAAAGTAATCAACTTTTTGACTGTAAATTTAAATCTTTCATCATATCTGGGAAAATAAGTTGCTTCTTTTAAAAGTAAAACAATTCTGAGATTGATTGACATATTCGTACTAACATGCATTCTAGAAATAATTGTTTTTTTATTATTCTATATGCTTTGATATAAATTGAAATAATGCCGTTTCTTAAAATAAGGATTCATTATATTTTTTTAAGAAATCTTAACAATTATTATCATTAATGAGTAAAGTAAACGCTTATTTAATAAAAAGTTTATGCTAAGTTAATCTCAAATTTCTTCATTATTTTCATTTTTAATTCCTTCCATATGCTAAAAAAAGAAATATGAAACGTGGATGTAGGAACTAAATACTTTTGTAAAATATTTGTAAAAGATATTGAATTACTTTTATTGATAGATACATATTTTATTGAAATTTAATGAATTAAAGTTAAGATTGTTACACACGATGACTTTCAAATACTTAAATATGCTATGAAACTAATCTTTCTAAAATGAGGTACGAAGAAACAAAAAAATATTTTACTTACATAATTTTTTTTCAAAGTTTTGTCTTACGGAATTAACTGTTCTGTCTTACAAAAATATAAAACACTTAAGAATTAATAAAAAATGAATTGTCTATTTAAACACGAAATAATTCATAAAAAGCAAAGTGTGTAATTGTTTTAATCATTTAGTAAATGTGGTATAGGAAGATTCAATATACATGTAATACTTTATTTAATTGAAATTTCAAATTAAATTTTATATTTAATATAGATAAGTATGAATTGCTTAAATGTATAAAAAATTCAGGTATCTGCATTACAAATGTACGTACAAAGATGTAATTAAGTGATAATTTAAAAAATATATGTCGAAAATGTTAATTAAATGTTTAATCCTTATTAAATTTGATATATGATGAAGCATTCATCATAATCCCTGAAAAATGGAATGTGAAGAAATTCTATAGTACACCGTATGAAAATTTATTAATTTCGATTAATTAATTTTTACAACACAATTTTAAAGAAGTTTAAAGAAAACAAGCATAAATAATTTTCAATAAAATGAGGAATATACCAAAACTCAATTATAATTAAATTATGTTGCTTTATATAAACAAATGTAATTGTAAGGATTTAATAAATTTTGTTTATTAAACACAAACACACACACACTGCTGAAATTTTTTATGTAAATTTTTAATCTTCAAGAATGTGTTCAATGAGTTTTTTTTTAGAATTTTTTAATATTAGTTATGAACGAAAATTTATTAAATATTTAACTTATATTGATTAAATAAGATCTTGATAAAACATTCAATTAATTCAGTTAATAAAGTTGTTGAATATGCTTTAAAAATTATTAAGTTGATTCTTTCGAAAGATTGCTCATTGTAAAATTTCAAATTACTGGTATATTACAAATATGCCATAATACTTTCTTAATGGTATGCATCCAAGACAATAAGCTAAATGTTACAAAAATTTCAAATTTTATGAATAAAGAAGAAAAAAAAATACTTCATGATTTTTAATACTAATCTAACTTCATGAAAACACTCAATTATTTCTTAGTAAATGAAGGAGTATTGTTGGGTTAAAAATATTACTGTAAAAAGGTGTTATGAAATGTTTGAAATTGTATTTTGTACTTATAAAAACAACACTTATACTAAACATTCAATTATTTTCCTAATATTTTCTATATTTAATCGAAGACTAGAAACCGGATAATATTTATTTGGTTATGTGTTCAAAGAAATGACATGATGCTAGGATTTTTGATTATACATGAAAAACGCTCTATATAATCAGGAAAGATATTACTGACACTAAGAATAAAGTTTAAGGAAAATTCTCTGAAGACTGCATCGGAATACTTTATATGTCAGTTTTAGTAATATGATGAAATAAATTTTGCATATAAATGGAATTAAAATTTACACATGTTCTTAATAATAACTTATTATTCATTTTAATTTTTTGGTAATTTTATAGTAATTTTTATAACTGTTTTCTTCCTTACTTTTCAAATGTGAAATCCATAAAAAAAGAGCTATTTTATTTAAAATAGCAGATTCTATACAGGAATGCTATGAAAAGCTATTTTTTGTTTCTTGGATTTTAAAGAAATATATGGGTTAAGATGTTGTAACAATAAAAATATTCTTCGAGTTAAAAAAACTCATGTTTTTCACTTTGATATGCTTAAAAAGTTTCTTGTGAAACACTTTTTCAACATTTTGCGTATTAAACTGCTGGAAAAAAAATCCCAACACCAAGAAGGAGTTGTCCTAGCAAAACGAAATTTGGCAGGTATGTTCATGCATCTGAAAGATGACATCGATTCAAATTTTGCGCTCAGCACGTCAGTGTGACGCTAGTAGCGACACACGGAAGATGCAAATCAGGTTTGCTTTAAATATGCGCTGTAACGTTCCTGAGCGTTGTTTAACATCTAGATTTGATGTAGTAAGTTGATGCTAGTCCACAATGCCTTTAAGAAGACGACGAAGCCATTATCAACAGCTCACTGAGTTAGAACGAATTCGTATAATAGGTCTACGAGACGGTGGATTTTCTTTCCGCGAGATTGTAGAAAGGCTTGGTAGGAATGCATCACTGTGCGTGAATGTTGGCAGCAGTGATCAAGGGAAGGCACTGCCTCAAGAAGACCGGGTTCCGGGAGGCCACGTGGCACTACTGAGAGGGAAGACCACCGTGTTCGGCGTATGGCCGTAGCAAGTCGTACTGCTTCTGCAGCAGAAATTCGAGCAGCAGTTGGCACCACAGTGACACAACGAACTGTTACCAATCGGTTACTTCAAGGACAGCTCCGAGCCAGACGTCCTGTAGCGTGCATTCCATTAACGCCAAACCACTGCCGTTTGCGACGTTAGTGGTGTCAGGCTAGAGCTCATTGAAGGACGGAGTGGAGATCTGTTGTGTTTTCTGGTTAAAGCCGGTTTTGCCTTTGTGCTAGTGAAGGCCGTGTGTTGGTTAGGAGGATGCCAGGTGAGCAGCTGCAGCCATCCTGTCTGCGGCCTAGACACACTAGACCTACACTTGGAGTTATGGTGTGGGGAGCAATTTCTTATGGAAGCAGAAGCACTCTAGTGGTTATCCCACGCACCCTGATAGCAAATGTGTACGTCAGTCTGGTGATTCAAACTGTTGTTTTGCCTTTCATGAGTAGCATACCAGGAGGTGTTTTCCAACAGGATAATACTCGACCTCATATTGCTGTTGTAACCCAACGTGCTCTACAGGGTGTCGACATGTTGCCTTGGCCTGCCAGATCACTAGATCTGTCTCCAATTGAGCACGTATGGGACATCATTGAATGTCAACTCCAGCGTCATCCACAACCAACATTAACCGTCTCTGTATTAATCGACCAAGTGCAACAGGCATGGAACTCCATCCCACAAACGGACATCCAGCACCTGTATGATTCAATGTATGCACGTTTGTATCCTTGCATTCAAAATTCTGGCGGTTACACCGGTTATTAATGTACTTTTAATGTAATTTCACTTCTGCAATGGCTCTTCTCGGGCTTAAATTAACCTGAGATCTTAAAATTGTAATCAATTACGTACGTTACCTATATAAATGTATTGCTGAAATTTCCTTACTCTACAATAATTATTTCTTTGTGTTGGGATTTTTTTTCCATCAGTGTAGTTCATTAGATGTTACACAAAACTCAATTCAAAAACAATTTCAATTTTCATATAAATTTATTGGTTAAAAAATTAGAAAGTACATGATTGCTATATGAAAATTATTACTTTTCAATACACTTAGTAATCGAAATTTATCAGTAATATATTTAAATACTAATGCTGATTGAATTTGAGTTTTGACTTGTTGATCCTCTTATTTCCCTCAAAATATCAATTGAAACATTGACAAAATTACTAAGATCAGTAAAATCTAAAATACAGTAATTTATTATAAGGTTTCCAGAATCGAACATACACAAATGCATTCATATTTATTATATAATTTCCATTAGAAGAAAATCATAGTTTTATCTTGCATAATATCGACCATTGTTTTGACGGTAAATATTTGTTAACAGAAAATATTTCAATGATATCATTCATTTCAAAGAAGACTATTTTCATTACTGAAATAATGAATATTGCATTACACTAATTTGCTACAATTTGAGATACAATTTTGGCGCTGAAAATAAAAATATTTAATTTTGGTATTGCAATTATTTTATGTAGTTTGTTTTAACTAAGATTTGCTTGAAACAATTACGTGAGACAGTTGCGTAAATTATTCAAAATTAGACATATGATATTGATTTAATTCTTTGTTAAAACTTTTGATTTACATTTGTTTATGTTTACAAACATCAAATACTGTTTTAATAAAGATATTTTTTTTATTCTTGAATTTGATAGAAATGTCTATAATTTATATTGCTTAAGTCATTGTTTTTTTAAGTTGTATGTTACCACACAAGAACAGGAAATTAATGATAATCTAAGTTTGCAGTTCAACAGATATCGCAGCGTTGGATCATTCAATGTACTGCATATTTTTAAGGGATTCGAACCAAGAACCAAGTGCATCAAATACTTGCAAGATTAAACCATATTTAAAGTCATATCTATTGTACTTAAATAATATAATATATTGTAGGTACAATGTTCTTTAATTTTCAAATAATTTCGAGACAATCATTTGAATAATAAATTAGCTTAAAATGTTTTTTAAATTTCAAAAATATATTTTTGATTCTTACATTTTCCGCTAAAATAAATATTAAGTATCATTGTATGTTTATAAATAATAATCTACCTTGAAATCATGAAATTAATTCCTTAACAAATGTTTGGACTTAAAATAAAGTTTTATAAATATATTTCTCAAAAATGTTATTTAAATTATTTTCTGACATTTTGTTTGGTGTATAAAGAATTTAGAAAAACCTTTTATATTTTAGTGAAATGCACACACAAATTGTTGTTTAAGCTTTCAATTTTTAATTATGATATTTATGCAGCAAATTAATCCCCTCCCAAAAAAGCTTTTAAGAAAGTAAATGATAGTTTGCATCTTGAAAAACTATGAGAATCAGCTAATTTAAATTTCTATTGGAATTAGTTAATTTAAATAAAAATAAAAATTGCATTTTCACTACGATTTTTTAAAAATTTTGTGAAATAAATTTTCAGATTTAAATGAAAGTGCAATTAATTAACCAGATGTTTTACCTAACCCTATTTTTTTGTGTAGCGTAATTTCTAAGTTTCCAGTTGTTAAGTGTCTTACATTTCTGTGCTTTGTTTCCTAATGTATTGCTTTATTCATATATTGTTAACATTTATACTTTAGTAGAAATGTTAACAATATCAATTTTAGAATTGAATAATCTGTTATTCATAATTATTACCAGAATTATTTAATAAATTTACTTTAGTAAATAACTATAATATTACTGAATAATAAGAGAGTTATTATATTATGTATCATTTTATGTTTTCTTTTTGAATAAGACTTTTTAATGTGGTTTATAATATATATTTTAATGTTGTCGTGTCTATGAGTAAGTGTGAAGTGCAAAAAACAAAAAGTCTAAACTCCACCAAAAGTCTTGTTGATGAGATCTGCCAGTTCTGGATCCCGATGGCCATGGAGGATCTCAATTGGTGGAGCTCCTAGTTCAAAGAGGGAGCGGATAATGGCTCTGCAGTTTAAGAGAGTCTGGAGTTAGTTCGGATTGAGGACAGTGGGGATAGGATTTAATACCAGTTGGTGATATCCTCATGCCCTTGAAATGTCCAGTACGCAGCCGAGCTATTGTGGAGGAGAGGTTTCTTGGGCAGTCTAGATCAGGAATGCCAAAAGGCTGAATATATTTTAATGAGGCTCGTAACAGATTAGGGTTATATTTCATAGTAATATAGAGATTTCCAGTTGACACTTATGCACGAAGAGTTTGTCACGCATGTTTTGAAAATATTTAGCCTATCATTTTGCTATGAACATATTTCTGTTTGCATATGATATTGAAATTGCCAATTGTTTTGCAGATCAAAATATTCATAAGCGTATTCGTTACATAAAGTTAAAAACTGTCTGTTAAAATTAATAAAGATTTCTTGAATTCATCAAATATGTATTAACAAGATTTTTTTCAAAGAACCGAGGAAATTATTTCAATTTAATTATGTAATCTAAAAAGATATCAATATCTTTGAGGGAAAACATGTAATTATTATTAGAGAATATATAAATGAAACTATAAACTAGATATCTCTGAATACTTTTATAATTATTAAAAATGTTAAATTTGAATTTTTTAGGTAAAATGAGAAAGAATTTATTTGTGTCGTTTATTTTAATATTATAAATCCAATCTGTTATAAGTAATTTCAATGTTCTGACCCAATTAGACTTGGGTTTAAAAAGTAGTTATAAAGTGATTAAGGAAAACCTAATCCTTAAGTCAATCCTGATAATAATATATCACGAGATTTTTATAATCATTATTTAATTATTTTTCATAAGGTCTTTTAGAAATTTAAAGATATTATATTATTCTTAGGTATTATTCCTAAGCAAATTCAATAGTATGTTCATTTTCATCCAATTTCAACTTATTTTACATGCATCAGTCATATTATTATACAATTTGTGATTTTATTTTTTCCATTATTCAGCGCGCCCTTGGTTTTATATAAATTTATATATTTCTTTCACATTTTGCAGAAGCTTAATGCCTACTATGTAAATTGTCTTCTTGAAAAACTTAATTGCTAGTGGGAGATATTCATGTGTCCCAAATAATAAAACTTGGAAAATTCTCCTGTTTCACTGTCCACAGTTGGGCATACAAAAGCGTAACATTTATCTTCTGTTTTTTAATAGTGGCTGAGTTCGAACCCAGGATATTTTGCCCTGAGTAGCACTTAAACTACCACTAGGCCATAGTTTAAGCCCAAAATACTTATTTCACTATCTAATATGTAAAATATTAAAAAAAATATACACAATAAATTCTCATAAAAGTTATATTTATAATGATTAATAAATATTACTACATTTTTAACTCAAAGAAAAACTTTGAGTTTATATATATAAATAAATATAAATATATATATTTAAACTCAAGCTTTTCTTGATTTAAAATAATAATGTATGTTGTTAATGAATGATAATGAATGAGCATCGAAAGAATCTCCCGAAAAATTATATGTGAAATATTATAACATTAAAATACTATAATATTATAAGAAAATTAAATGAAATAAAGCTATTACTTATAGAATTTATTTAAAATATTTAAACCTCTGAAAAAAGTTTCAATAAAATTTGACGCTATTTCCTTCTTGTAACACAGCATAAGCAATACGTTTGGTTATTATACATTCAAGAAGTTCAAAATAATGTAGGAGATTTGTATCGGAAGTAGTCATAATGATTAACAAATTTTCATGGCTTACTTTTTCCATTCAATTGTTTTAAAAGGATTATTGTTTCCAAAGACATCCTTATGTTTGTATTTCATTTTTTGAATAGAAAATATTGCTTAGCATGGTAAAGTCAGAGAGGTTGAGATGTTTATAAAGGAGCAAACACTCCCTTTGTTGACTAGTTTTAGTTCCGCTTATGAGACCGCTTATTCTTGATGGAGTTTCTTATAAAGACGAGGTATTATATGCATTGAGCATTCCTTGAAACAATTTTGTAATCCATTTTTAAGAGAATTCCTTGGAATTTATTTTTAATGTTTTGTATTTAGTTTTCTTCGTATTATGTTCCGGTAAGTTCTTAATGATCTAATATTGAAAAATATTACATAGCACTTTGTAATACTTTGTTAAATCTTTGAAATATTTTTTCAAAATTTAAACCTATTTGAAGAATAATTTTCATAATGCTTTTAACTGCTATAAAATATTAATATACTTTCATAATATTTAAAATAATATACACTACTGGCCATTAAAATTGCTACACCAGGAAGAAATGCAGATAACAAAATGATATTTATTGGACAAATATATTATACTAGAAATAACAAGTGATTAAATTTTCAAAAAATTTGGCTGGATAGATCCTGAGAAATCAGTACCCAGAACAACCACCTCTGGCAGTAATAACAGCAGTTATACGCCTGGGCATTGAGTCAAACAGAGATTGGATTGCATGTACAGGTACAGATGCCCATGTAGCTTCAACACGATGCCACAGTTCTTCAACCGTAGTGACTGGCGTTTAGTGACGAGCCAGTCGCTCGGCAACCATTGACCAGACATTTTCTATTGGTGAAAGATCTGGAGAACGTGCTGGCCAGGGCAACAGTCGAACATGTTTCGTATCAAGGAAGGTCCGTACAATACCGGCAACATGCGGTTGGGCATTTTCCTGCTGAAACGTAGGGTTTCGCAGGGGTCGAATAAAGAGTAGAGCCACGGGTCGTAACACTGCAGAAATGTAACGTGCACTGTTCAAAGCACCGTCAATGCGAACAAGAGGTGACCGAGACGTGTATCCAATGGCACCCCATTCCATCACGCCAGGTGATGGGCCAGTATGATGATGACGAATGCACGCTGCCAGTGTGAGTTCACCACTACGCCGCCAAAGACGGATGTGACCATCATGATGCTGTACATAGAACCTGGATTTATCTGAAAAGATGACGTCTCGTCATTCATGCGCCCAAGTTCGTCGTTGATCACACCATTGAAGGCGCTCTTGTCTATGACGCAGCTTCAAGGGAAGCCACAGCCATGGTCTCCGAGCTGAGAGTCCATGCTGCTGCAAACGTCGTCGATTTGTTCGTGCAGACACTTGTTGTCTTCCAAACGACCCCGTTTCTTGACTCACGGCTCGTGACGTGGTTGCACGATCTATTACGGCCATGCGGATAATATGCCTGTCTTCTCAGCTGCTAGTGATAGGTGGCCGTTCAGATCCCGCATGGCGTTCCTTATTACCGTCCTGAACACATCGATTCCATATTCTGCTAACAGTCATTGGATCTCGATCGACGCGAGCAGCAATACTGCGATAAGATAAACCGCAATCCCGGTACGCTACAATTCGACCTTTATCAAAGTCAGAAACGTGCTGGTACGCATTTCTCCTTCTTACACGATTTATCATAACAACGTTCAAATGTAATTTGTGTATGAGGAACCGGCTGAACAATTTCCTCATTTAAACATAATATAGGTGTCGCTACTGGCGCCTGCTTTGTCTGAATGCGCTGAAAAGCTAATCATTTGCATATCACAGCAACTTCTTCCTTTCGTATAAATTTCACGTCTGTAGCATGTCGCCTTCTTGGTGTAGCAATTTTAATGGCCAGTAGTGTAGTTAGCGTTATTCATTGTGATACAAGCCTATAAAATGAGTGATCCATTAAGTTATGTAATTTTTGATATTTTTGTTTAATCTGGATGTTAGCTAAGTTAATATTTTTCAACATTAACTATATTTAATTTTATGAATACCTGGAAAAATATCCATATAATCTGATTAAAGAGTCTTACATAAGTTACATTTATTTATTTATTATATTTCATATATTTAGTATAACATTCTATATCTTTATCTTTTTTACAGTTCATAATATTAATAAATTTTTGTTTCATCCAAATACACACATTTTTGCATGAAGTTTAAAAATCAGTACTTAAAGTGTTATTTTTCATAGTTGTATATTTTTTTAAGTTGTATATTTTTGAATATCAAATGAAATAATACAAGGAGTTCATAATTTCTGAATTTCATCGATAAATCAGTTCGTAAATTTTTTAATAATTTGTAAGAAATAATTATAAAATTAAAATGCATGAATGTTATAATTAACATTTTTTAGCATTATTATTTTTATTCAAATTATTAAAAAATATGCAGTTGTTGTAATTGTCATAGTAAAAAGAAAAATATATTTCAAAAGTTTTTAAATATAATGTAGCTATAACTATTTTTATAACAGTTTATGTAATTTTATTAATTATTTTTACTGATGTTATTTTATGACATTTTTCTAGTACTACAAGTTCTAAAACTTTGTTTATTATGGGCCGTACAATATATATTTTATTATTTCCTACAATTAAAAAAACGACACATTAAGTTCGGGATTTCGGAATTTAATTATTAAATCAGTTTTTGAATTCTTTGTTGATAATTAATTTAACTGGATTTAGTTCAAACTTACAATTCATTAAAATTACAAAAACTTTAATTTAAAAAATTTCTTAATTTTTGTAAAAAATTTAATTAATTTTCCGATGTTAACGTTGTTGTGTTACCTATATTAATAGGGATTTTTTTTAGTAAATACATTTGAAATGCTCTTTTTACTCTTCTTTTTAAAAGAGAAAAGCAAACATGTCTTTTTTTCATGTAGATCAAAGTAGTGAAAAATTGTAAATCGAAAGGACACTTTGACAGTCAAAAACTTTTTTAAAGAATTTATGTGTTCATTATACTTCTGTCAACTTGACAAAGGCAGAGTTCAATACTTGTTTAGCATTCTAGAAAGAATAACGCTTCGAGCAAAGAAACTTTTTTGCTTTTTCCTATAACAGATAGTTGACAGAGTAATACTCTCTCAAAATTTTTACGAAATCGTGAAAGTTTTGTTAAGTTTTTTTTTCATTTGTATCGTTATTTGCTCAAAATGGGAAAGATAACCTTAATAGCAGTTATTAATTCATGATTTTTGTGTTCGAAAAATTATATTAGACCGGTGAAAATTTATAAGCATCTTAAATGTACAAGAAAATGTTTACTTTAGAATTTCCAATAATTAAAATGGGAATTACAAATGTAGAGCTGCATAATTTACTATTATTTTGATTGTTTACTAAAATCCACTGCTTGATGGTATATATGTTTTTTTAGTTGTATATTTTAATGCTATTTATAAAAATTACTGTATATTTAAGAGGGAAAAAGAAATACTATAAAATATTATTGATTATCTTCTATTTGTTTATAACAATAAATTAGATTGAACAGATAGATTAATTAGATTAGTCAGTTTCTCTATTTTGAAAGAATATAGTCTTTAAACTACATTTTAAAAAAGAAGGGCGAATGCTTTACTTTAAAATCATGTTTCCCGTGGTTTAGAGATAGAAAGTTCATCTCTAGCAAATAATCAAAGAAGAGATAGCAATCTTCAAAGTGAAACATTTAGAGTTCGATACCCACCACAATTGAATAAAGGGAGATGGATATTTCACTCATGACTTCTGTATGCATGTCTGCCAAATTCGATGCTTGGATATTGTTAGATTTTCTCATTGAAACTGCTTTAGAACAGTTTTGAACTGTTCGGCTGAACAGTATATGAAGGCAAATTATGTTTTGTAAATAATATATCAGTTATTAATAGCAAGAAAACTCGTGCTTTTATGACACTGAAAGACTTCCATATTTACTTACAGACATGCTATTTTTTCTCGGTGGCATTTGGAAGAATAAGTTTACAACCCTATAATGATTCAGAAATATCATTCTGAAAATAAAAGAGTTTCACTGATTAGAATTTATGTGATTTGAGTTTAATTATTGAGGGAATCATAACTGGCATAAGATGATAAAATTAATCCTCAAGACATTTAAGATCATGTTATCTTCAAGTGAGATATTAGCTTGAAATTGTAAAGGGAAAATTATAGACACATTGCTATTTCTCTCATAGTGTATTTACTTATAATTTCATTTCCACTTAAAATGATAAATTTAATTTTTGTCTGAATTATTATATTTCATTTTACATGTAATGATTATTGTTGTTGTTGTCGTGTGCCAGCCAGGCTGGCAATATGGGGTGCGCTGCTCCTTTTTTCCAACTGAACCATATTTGGTGTGGAGTCCGACTTCCTCAGTACACACATGCCAGAGGGACCCGTTTATAGGGTAGACAACCATTCACACACAAAGAAAGGACAAAGACAAGAAAGAGAAAGAGAGAGAGAGAGAGAGAAAGTACATCCATGCCCTAGCCAGGATTCGAACCCAGGTCCCACCCATCTGTAGTCAGGTACGCTAACCACTAGACGGGTTGGGCGGCACATGTAATAATTAAAACAAGTAAAAGAAATTTTTTAACTTAGTATAAGTAAAAGAAATTTTTTAACTTATGGACATATATGCTGTGAAATATGGTAAGAATAAGGTATGTATGGAGTGTGTTTTTAATTTTAATTTTTTTAAATTATCATTAAAATAAAGTATTTTCTTGTAAAACTTGCTTTTAGGTAGTTCACCTAAGATTTTGTATTAAATATATTGATTCACAAACACACAATTACAAAAATAGTTCAATACTGTTTATATAAGTTTTAATAATAGAAAAAAATTAGATTGTTTATATTTGTATTGAAATGTGTACCAAATGGAAACGGGACGAAATGCGAAATTGGTGTCTATTTTATTGCTATTTTTTCTTCTGGGTAATTTTCCTCTTACGGAAAACATTGATCTCTTATGAACAACTCAAACAATAGAAAGAGTGTAATTATATTAAGCAATGAAATATTTTAGAGATTACTATGGGTTTCAGGTGGAGGATTTAAAGTTACTTGAAATTCTGACCCAATATTTACCATTAAAAAAAAAGATATAATTGTCTTACATGATTACATTCATTTGTACGCCACATTAATGTGTGAAATCTTCTGTAAAGTGTAGCATATCTAAAGTATAACTTTTGAAAAGTCTTTCGAAACATTTGAAAGTAAATTTCACTACATTTAGATTCTTCGTTTATGAAGTTTATGATTTACACCAGAAATGTATTTTTCTTTTAATTTCATACACCAGCTGAAATATATTCTGAATTCGCATGATCTCACTTGTAAACATAAAAATCTATCTTTTATGGCATGTACATATACATGCTCAAAATATTCACAAAATTATATACTTGTAGTAAAAGTTGAACACATTAAAAATAGGCCAACAAATTTGATTTTTTATGTCTTAATATTGTTGTTTGACAGATATTGAATTATTTTTTCAAGTACGATTAATACGTTACAAAAAGGAAATATACTGTTTATATACAAATATAAATCCAGTCTATCAAAATAGACACATTTTGCATTAATTAAGTTGTTCTGATCCAAAACCTTTGCCATCTAAAGTGATTTATTTCTATAATTTTTTGTATATTCTGATTCATAGAATACTTTTCAAAATAGTATAGCTAAACTATTCCACTTACTATTAAATTCATTGCAGATTATCTCATTGTACACATTTACCCTTATTTATATGATATTGTATCATATAGTAATATCATAAATTATTAAAATTTTTGTACATAGTTAATTATTCTGAATTTATATAATTATCTACTTGAAAGAGTTTTAACATTATACAAGAAATTTAAGCATTATAAAATTTACATGAAATTAAAATTTTACAGCAGTTTTCTAAGTGTTTTAATTGGTATTCCTTTCTTATAAACATAAACCAAATTGAGAAGTAACTGTAATAAATTACGTACAATGTTATTTCTTACATTTACTTCTCAATTTGGTTTATGTTCATTAGAAAGGAATACCAATTAAAACGCTTAAGAGACTGCTGTAAAATTTTAATATCATGTAAATTTTAATTTAAAGAGAATGTAAATAGTAACAAAATATGTAAATAAAATGACTGAAAATGTCATAAAATATTTGAAATTTTTTCAGAGATAATTATTTTTTATTTTTTAATTAGTTAATATTAAGGCACTTTTTTCATTTCTGAATTAAATTTAATTATACAATTTAACAAATATTGGTTTAATACAATATTAAAGAAAATAATCAGTTAAAGAAAAATATAAGAAAAATACATATACAAATCTTTTATTATTAGATTTTTCATAGTTTCTTAGCAAATGTATAAAAAACAGTGTCTAAATGCTTATTTTTCTCAAAAACATTTAAATTTATATTTTGATGTATTTAAGTTGGTTGGTTTGGTTGGTTGGGTTTTATGGCGAAAGGTCCAAAAAGAACAAGCTGCGCCAAGATGTATTTAAGAGAACCGTTAATTAAAGATTATAAAAACACAAATCAAGAAAATGCCCTTATACCTTCAAATCCATTATTATATGGTATTTCCATATATAGAAAGCTTTTTACATGAATAGCCACAGTTTTCTTAGCAATGTATTATAACATTTATTAGAATCAAATAATTAAGAATTGGGTTTTATTTAAATGTATTTTTAATTTTACAAAACACTTATTTAAATGTATTTAAAAATAAAGTGTAGTACAAATTTTAATAATATTATAAATATAATAAAAATAAAGCTGATAGGGGGGGAGATATATTATGTGAAATGAATGCATTCATGCAGCTGACATAATTAAAATCTAAGGTTGTATTGAAAAGTTATCTAATAAAGTCAATATAAACTAAAAATGTAAATCATATATTTTACAGTCGTATTTTTATCCATTTAATGTATTATTTAATGATATACTTTCAGTAACATTTATTAATTGTTAAAAGAGAAAACTCTAAGGAAAATATTTTTTGCTATCAAAGTAAAATATAAACATCTTAGATAAAATTATTTTTCTTACATTTATTTGCATTGAAGAGAGACTTTTCTAGCAAATTTTGAATGAAAGCATAAAAAAGTATTACTACAGTTGATAGATTTCTGTTGCAACTTAAACATGTTAAGAATCTTTCTCTGAATTTCTAGATTTTTCTATTATTTTACAAAATTTTAATACTATGAATATTCAGATTAAGATGAGAAAAACTGAATAATAACCTTAATGATCTCTTTAAAGAAAGCAAACTTTCAAAGTACTTAAAATCACTTTGAAGCAAAAAATGATATTAAAAGTTTTTACTTTCGTAACTAACCAAAAGTAATTTACGATGTTTAAATTTTTAAAGAATGTTTTTTTATAAAAAATATTAAACCTCAAAAATTTAATGGAATATGATAAGAGGAATATATTACTTTTTCTAACAAAGGAATGTTACTGAAAATATAAATAATAAAATTTAATAAGTATCTCATTAAAAATGTTTTTAAAAACAAAATACATTTCATGTAAAAATTTTTAATTATGAACAATGTTAAAAACGTTAGCATAAAAAGTTTTCATTTCAAATTGAATCAAAGAAATCTTTTAACTAATACACAACAAATTCAAGTACATCGTAAATTTCAGTGTATCTGTGATAAAAAAATATTCAGAAAACATAATTTCGTAAATTTAGAGTTATGTTAAGTATTAATAATAAGAGGTGTTTTCTTAAGTGAATGAAGGATATTTGACTTTTAATTATTTCTATATTATTTTCTTTGGAGTTCTGTGCCATGTCAACATACGTTAAGTAAACACTGTATGAAGTTATCTCCTAATAATATCGTATAATATAAAAATTTACAAAAGTTAAGTTATAAAAATAAATTTAAGATTCAATTATAATGAAAATATATTTGTATTTTTTATTTAAACACCACAAACCAATTAAGTAATAGTTTTTCATCTAAGTCATTAAAAAATGTAGGAATATTTATTTAATATTATTGAAGCCTTTAATGAATTTTATTGGATAAGTATAGATTCAGAAACTAAAGTATTAAACCATAACATTTATTGTATTTAAATAATTATGAAAAGATTTGAAATGAAAGGTGTTATTTTCATTTTGAGTTTCTCTAAGTAAACTTTTTAGAATAAAATTCAGGTTTAGGTGTTGTAAAGGCTTCTCTCCTTTTGTATGTATATATATGTACATTTACACATAAGTGCTTGTTTTCTGCTCAACGAGTTTTGCACATTGGGACCAATTAGACAGAATTTACAGTTTAAAGTGAATTCGAATCACTATAAGCACCCATATCCAGGGTAGGATTTGAACTCACAAACAATTGAACCGAAGGGAAGCTTTTAACCATTCAGCTTAGCTCATCGTATAAGTAAAATGAGAAATCTTTATAAATTTTCGATAATAATTAAAATTTTTTTTAAAGATTTTTGCTTGTAAGTGGCATAAAGATGACTGCGGTAATGTTAATTTTAAAATATGTTAATCATCGCTATTTTCTTTTATGCAAATATATATTTGAAACTTCTGTGGCAAAATTTATTCATAGATTCATAGATTACTAACAATTAACTTGCAAACTTGCCCAATGCAATTATTTTCCTGTTACAGCTATTTGTAAAAAGGATCAAATAGATTATACTTATTAGCATATCAGAAAGTTAGGATTAACAACAATCTCTTATTAAGTATATACATGTATATTCATTTATCGTGAAAAAATACTAAAAACTAACAGGTAAAGTTATCCTTTTTAATTTAATAAGTAATTTTAGTCAATGCTAATATACTTTTTATTATATTCTGACAACATATTTTAACTTTTTTATAGCTATTTGTAAAGAGTATGGAAGAAATGTATCTAAATTAATAAGATAACTGAGTTGAAAAATCACATATATCCTGTATACAAACATTTTAAATTAAAATCTATTATGTATAATGCATCATGGTTTATCATCATTGTTTTACTTTTAATGAATACCGTAACTTACAATGTATTTTAAATATTTTATAATAGAATGAAACTTTTAAAATTACATTGCAATTTCATAATATTTAGGTTACTAAAATCTTTTACACAGTTATCTCATAATTATTTATTCTAACAAATTCATTATAAATCCCCTTTTTTTTATTTTAGTGATGATTTTCAGCAAATTTAAGGTAATTTATATTTCAATAAAATATAATCATTTTACGATAGAATTGTATTTTTAAATTTTCTGATTGCTTATGTAAGAATTTGCTTTTTAATAGTATATTAACGTAACTATGAAAGAACTAATCCTTTTTTTTAAAAATAATTAAGATGATTTTATTATTAAATATAACTGATAAAAACAAAACAATAAACTTCACTTAAATTTAAAAGTTCCAATTCATTGTGGTATTTTACTTAATCTCTTTTACATATGGACATCATTAAGCAAGCGAGCTTAATTTATTCATAGTATTCCTGGGGGTCACAATTTATTTACGTTACTTTCACTTCCCACAGACTGGAAACTTTAAAAAAGGGTTTCTGTGATACAATATCTTATATTTTTTGCCAATTTCGAGCTGTTTATGCTTAGAAACATCAATTTTTATTAAATTCATTTAATAAATTTGGGCTCAT